>SEYY01022664.1:17500-35000 GCA_009176605.1 Armadillidium nasatum | reverse complement strand
GATTAATTTGCTATGTTAGTAAATAAAGAAACTTAGATAATAATTTGTAAAAACTCGAATTATTTTTTATTATTAAAAACATAAATGACTTATCTATAAACTCGAATTTGTTAATTTCTTAATATTTTCGATTAATTTATTATATTGGTTTATTAAGATACTTAGATAATAATTTGTATAAACTTGAATTATACTTTATTATTAAAAATAAATGATTTATTTATATTTCGATTTTATTAATTACTTAATCTCGATTAATTTTTTTTAAAATAAATAAATGCGGAAAATAATTTATCTGTAAACTTTAATTTGTTGATTTGTTAATAAACTCTAATACTTTTTAATATTAATGAACACATATAATAATTTATCAATAAACTCGAATTAGTTAATAAACTTGAAATATCTTTTAATATAAATAAATATGGATAATGAGTTATCTATAAACATGAATTTGTTAATTTCTTAATAAACTCGAATTTATTTTTACGAGTAATATATATAAAAAAATAATTATCTATCTAAAACTCGATTATTTTTATTTGATAATAAACTCAAAAAATGCTTTAATATCCAAGAATACATATAATATTTTATCAATGAACTCTAATTTGTTAATATGTTAATAAACTCGAAGAAGAATTTACATAAACTCATTTATATAAACTCGGATTTGTTAATTGTTAATAAACTCTAATATGTTACTATAAATAAACTCGGATAATAATATTTCCAATAATTCGGATAATTAAATAAGAAAAAATAAACTGATAATTATTTACAAATAAACTAAAATAATTATGTAAAAAATTGAGCGCCGACAATTATTTTATAAACTCTAGTAATTATTATTTATAAACTTTAATGCACGGATATAGTTTATTATATAATTGTAATACTGCTATAAATAAATTTGAATAAAACATTATTTACTCTAGAACTAATTTTATTAAAATAAACTCGATAATAATTTATTAATACAAAAATTAACAATAAAATTAAATTGGAATAATAATTTATAAATAATTTCTAAAACTCTAATATTAATTTAATAAAAATAAACTGTGATAATAGCTTTTTTAAATTACTCGAATGTTAATTTAATAAAAAATATATTGCAATAAAAAAATTTTATTATTTAATTTCATAAAATTAAATTTAATTAATTCCTTATTAATTAACTCTAAAACTCTAATACTAATTTTTAAAAATAAACTGGAATAAATTTTTTAAATTTAATAGAATGTTAATTTAATAAAAAATAATTATTATTTAATAGAATGTTAATTTAGTAAGAAATATAATTGTGTTCATTTAATAGACTAGAATAATAATTTAATTAATGAAAAAAAAGAAACTCTGGTTAAAAATTAATAAAATTGAAATAAAAAAAAAATTTAAAAAAATATATTTTAAAATAAATAAAATTTAAACAAAAAAAATATTAATAGTAATTTAAAAAATTCAGATAAAAAATTAACAAATGTTGGAAATAATAAATAAACAAAACTTAGATAATAAGATAATAATAATTAACTCGGTTAATAATTTAATTAAAACTCTCTAGCAATTAATTATCATTTAGTTATAAGAAAATTTTTTGTTTATAATTATTATTATTACTATTATTTCTATTATTATTATTATTATTATTATTATTATTATTATTATTATTATTATTATTATTATTATTATTATTATTATTATTATTATTATTATTAAAATTATTATTAATATTATCATTATTATTATTATTATTGGTAGTAGTAGTAGTAGTAGTTTATAATATGTTATTTTTATTAAAGAATAAATAAAAATAAATTTAAAAAAAAAAAAAAAAAAAAAAAAACGAAGGAGGGAAAACGTTAAAAAGTCAATCGAAAAAAAGGGAGATTTTTTTATTTCTTTATAAAAATATAAAATCGAGATATAAAAATAAAAAATTTAAATAAAAAAAAATGAAAATGAAAATGAATTTTAGAGAAAAATAAAAATAATGATAAAAAAAAAATTTCCTTAAATTCAAAAAGAATATTTTGAAGAAAAAAAATTTTTTTGAAAAATATTTTTTGAAAATGTTTTCTTTTTTTCATTGTCAAAAAGAAGAAAAAGTAATTAAAAATAAATCAAAACGCCAAATCAGTTTAGGAGAGAAGGAGAAGATTGTCAAGAACATTTTAGATTTTTAAAGCTATTTTTTAACCATTTTCAGCTTTTTTTTCCTCTTTTTTTTTTTTTTGTGCTAATATTTTGCAGTGTCATTTTTATTTATCTATCTTCAACTTTATTTTAGCTATATTTTTATCACTTTCAGTTATTTTTAGCAATTTAAATATATTATTAAACTATTTTTTCTATACATATATATATATATATGAATGTATGTGCAATAAATATCTTCTGAACACTAAACAGTAGGTAGACAGAGGAAGAGTGTATATATATATATATATATATATATATATATATATATATATATATATATATATATATATATATATATATATATATATATATATATATATATATATATATATATATATATATAATGTAGGAAAAGGACGTAGCGACATCCAAAATGATGAGATTATTCCCCCATTGGGCATGTGGGGTGTTATGAGACATTTCTTTGTACTTAGATACTCATTGGCTCGCTCCCAGTTTCTGATTCTTCCAACGAGTTCTTATAGGAGATTGTAGGCATTCCAGAGCTTCATTGCATGTAATAGTATCTTTTAGAAAATTTAGAAAAGAGCATATAAACATAGCATTGAAGAAGCCAAGAGGTTCTGCTTCCAATTACAGCGCTTCAGTCATGCCTCCCACTTCAACTCTTTTGAGTGGATGGACTCCGATGGTTGGTTTGTAGTAGTGCTGAATCTTCTTTCTTCATTAACTCTGCAGCATCCGTGGTCTTTATTACTTCCTATGTGTTGAACATCAACTCTTCCTCCTTTAAACTTCACCTTTTATTCTTTTTCTTACACTTTTCTGTTTTTTTTTTTTTTTTTTTTTTTGCACTTTTCCATCTCAAAAAGTTGGTGCAGTTTCTTACCTTTATCCCTAATCGTCGTGAGGATAGCTTAGCGTTCTAGAACTTTACTTAAATTACAGTTTTATTCTTATTCTGCTAAACTCTTTCCCCTGATCACCATATCTCTAAATTCTCTTCTATTTCTTCAAGTCTTCAAATGGAAATAAATCATACTATGGCGAGGAAAAGTTTTGGTCTTTCTGTGTTGCTAACTGATGAGACTTGCTATCGTATTTCTTTGATTTACCATGGAATAACATCTGCTTTAGAGAAGGGATTCTTGGAGAACAAAAAATGCTTTTTTTTTTTTTTTTTTTTTTTTTTTTCTTAAAAGTTCACATCTCACGGGCATTGCCCTATTCGAGGAGAGGAACTTTCTAGGTAGTATATACCTAGGATCCCGAAGTGGGATTCAACCGGCGCCCTCAAGCACGTGAGTCAATCACCCTACCGTTCGAGCCACGGTAGACGGCAATTAACTGAGCAGTAGCACATGGAGGCGTACATTAAATATTAACTAAAATTAACAAATTAGTGTAAGCCTCTTTGTTCTCGAGCTATCAGCTGCTTGAACGCTGCCTTCAGGACTTACCGTCGTCTTCAAACTCCAGAAACTCGTGGAACTTATATTTCATTCCGAAATCGTTCAAAATCTATTGTCCGTAATATTAAAAATTCTTTTCTCAATGAAAAATACAATGACCTTTCTAATTCGTCTATCTCAAGCTCATTCTGACATTTGACAAAGAATATCGATTCAAACATTGCCTCTTCTGATTTCCATTCAAATTTAGCATTTTACAAAGGCTAAACCATCGTTTTACATTTAGCCTTCTCCACACCCTCCAACTCATTCATGCCAAATCTTATAATTTCATTTACAGACGTTATTTCAGCTGTCTCTGAGTGAAACACTCTGTAGTCTCATATCTCCTCCACTGAGAAAGGCTAGCGCTTTACGCCTTTCTTCACATTTTCCTTTCTCACTCCAACTCTTTGATCCAGACTTAAATGTAAAGCTTAATCTTACATGTAATCTATTTGGGAAGTCTAGAACAAACTCCCTTTATCTATTTATCAATTTTCTTTGACTTGCATACCTTCAAAGGCCGTGTATCTAAAAATCAAAGCCTTTAATTTCGCAAAGACTCTGGAAGTTTCTCCAACTTTGGTTAAATTTGGTAAGCCTCAGGACTTTGCAAGAGATATATATATATATATATATATATATATATATATATATATATATATATATATATATATATATATATATATATATATATATATATATTATATATATATATATATATATATATATATATATATATATATATATATATATATATATATATATATATATATATATATATATATATATATATATATATATATATATATATATATATATATATATATATATATATATATATATATATATATATATATATATATATATATATATATATATATATATATATATAATATATATATAAAATATAAAATTATATTATTATTATTATATATATATATATATATATATATATATATATATATATATATATATATATATATATATAATATATATATATATATATATATATATATATACTATATATATATATATATATTTCAATTCCACTTTAAACTTAGTCACAAGTACTTAATATAGTTTCGCAAACCAATAATTTTTTCATTTCTTTATCTAAAATTTTCTAATATTAGATAAAGTAAAAAAACTCGATACCTTTTCTCTTTCTATTTCTTTTTCTCCTTCGTTCTTCCTTTCTTTGTTTACGTCTTTCTAATTTAGAAATTGAATTTCCTTCAGCTGTTTCGACCATTTTATCATGTCTTCAATATCTTCTTCTGTTATATATATAATATATATATATATATATATATATATATATATATATATATATATATATATATATATATATATATATATATATATATATATATATATATATATATATATATAATATATATATCACTTATGGGCAAATCCGGTACCTTCAAATCTGAATCCGAATCCAGTTATTTTCCAAATTCTCGAATTTGGATTGAATCCGAATCCGGCTTTTTTGGAATTCCTCGAATTCGAATCTACTTGAATGAATATTCCAATTAATTTTGATTTCACATTTTTCTTATTATTTGTCATATATATATATATATATATATATATATATATATATATATATATATATATATATATATATATATATATATATATATATATATATATATATATATATATATATATATATATATATATATTATATATATATATATATATATATATATATATATATATATATATATATATATATATATATATATATATATAATATATATATATTAATATATATATATATATATATATATATATATATATACATCTTCTGGTTGGCAAAAGCCAAAGGCTTATCAGTCACCGCCAGAATTTTGAAATTCTCTTGATGGGTCAAATTGAGAATCAAGAAACCTCGATAAATGGAATTTGAAAAAATGTATCAAAGGAATTTGGAAAATAGATAAAGGGAATAATTTTCAGACTTTACAATCGAAGTACATATAAGATTTAGCATAGCCGTTAAGTCTGGTGTCAAAGAGTTGAGAAGAGAAAGAATGAAACTGTGTAGAAAAGCTTGACCCAAAGCCTTTTCTCTTTGGAGGAAGTCCGCAGCAGGAGACCAAAAGAGTTGTATACGTTGTAATTGTGATTATATTGAGGTTGAAGCACCAACAGAAAAAAGATACGGAGAAAGTTAGTAAGAGCAAAAGAGTTGATAAGACGAAAATCCATACATTCTGCCTTTTCAAGGAGAGCTGTAAGTATGGAACCACCCCAAATGTGTGAAGTATGCTCCATACACAAACGAACAACCCCCTTATATAAAAAAACAAGCAACTGGATTGCAGTAGATAAATTTCAAAATCGCTTCAGAAAAAAATAATCCTTTAGAAACTAACGTAATCCTTCCAAGAAAGTTTGGGAGAAAAAGATACACTGAGAATATTTTGGGCAGATTAAGGGTTGAGTTGTTTGTTTTCAAAGATCTCCTCATTGTGTGGAATAGCATGTCGAAGAGAAAGATGAAGTAACTGAGTGTTTGAGGTACTGAAAACCACTCCTTTAAGAAATTCAGGAATGATCAAAGGTTAGGTACTCCAGTGCTACTCTCATAGCGAAAATTAATTGCTGTTGGGTGGGACGGACTTCAAAATGAAAGGAATAATGAAAGGTAGAGTTATCGGTATGGGAGTGGATTAGTGGTGAACTAATAGAGAGAATATCAATAATGAAAAACAGAAAAATGTTTGATGATTTAACAATATCTGAGGATCACCACTATTAGCTAATTTATAGGATGAACGGTGGATGTCTACAACAACTGTTATAGACCTAACTGCTAAGGAAATCAGAAAGACAGCAATAGAGAGAAGGATAGATATCGAAAGAGTGAAATTTAGAAATCAAAGCTTTTTTTGTGTTATGCTCAACCGAAGGCTTTTTAATATGTACGTCTTGTGCCTCAGCAAAACATTTACTGAAATGCCCTATAGCAGAGTGTCAAGAGTCAAACAAAAGAGAAAGATTGCTAGTAGAGTATTGCTTACGAAATGCGACATTCTCTCATTACTCCTTTCGAAATAAATTTACTTGATATTTCCTTATCTGAATTTAACATTAATTAAAGTAAAAATTCAAAGTTAAAATTAAAGTAAGTTTAAGAACAGGAAACAGCAAAGCTGGTGCTTGCAATATTCACACAAACTTGTTGTGGGTGTATGGCACTTCTTGAGCTGAGAGAGCTACACAATAGTGGTGGAATGAGACAGTTCATTTGCCTCGAACACCTACTTATAGAAAATAGATAGTGTGCCAAAGTCCGGTCACAGAGATATAGGGTTAAGGGAGTGTGAAAGCAGGGGACAGTTTATTAGTCTTTTAACCTTAAACTCAACTCCGTCCAAAATATGGGAAGAACTAGACACCATACACCCCCAACCAAATGAGGGCACAGTACTCCATACATGAATGGATAGGATCTTTATATAATTGGCGTAACTGTTCGGAAGGAAAAAATTCTCCCAACCTGAATAGAACCTTTATCTTCTTTGAGGTCTCCCTTTTAACTATTGTGATATGAGATTTAAATAAAATTTGTTTATGTTGAAACCAAGAATGTTTTTGTTGTTCACAGGTGAGAACTAGAGTAGTCGAAGTACATAAGAAAGTTGAGAGGTGTTTTGAGGGAGAGATATGAAGACGTTGAGATTTTAATATATATATATAAAAAAAATATATATATATATATATATATATATATATATATAATATATATATATATATATAAATATATATATATATATATATATATATATATATTTACACACATCACCACCACTCACGGGCAAAGCCCTATTCAAGGAGGGGGTGTTAAAAGAATAAAAAAGAAAGTAAATAGAATACAAAATCCAAAAAATAAAAACCACTCCTACAGTACCCACCTAACGCAAATTTCTCAGGTGGGCGCAGACGCGGGCTTTAAAGAAATTGAGATTAAATGCAGAGAGAAATACAGAAGATGGAAGAGAGTTCCACAAGACAGAGGTGGCAGGAAAGAAAGAGGCACCACAGCGGACAAGCCTGGAGTTGCCTATGTCCACGCAAAATTGATGCGCGGACATTGCACCCCTTGTGCTGCGAGGACGCCGTAAAGGTGGAGGTACACGGGTGGATAGTTCCCTCGAGCATTTGCCACTGTAGTACCTATAGAAAAGTGACAAGGCACCAACATCACGTCGCAAAGATAAAGAATCAAGAGAATTAGAAAGAGCGGGACAGTTTATAAGTCTTTTAGCCTTTGACTCAACCCTATCCAAAAGACGGGTGAAACCTGAGCCACCCCAGATATGAGAGCAGTACTCCATACAAGGGCGGATGAGACCCTTGTATAATTGGAGTAACTGCGAGGAAGAAAAAAATTCTCGCAGTCTAAACAGAACTCCCAGCTTCTTTGAGGCGCCCGAGCAACCATTGTGATATGAGGTTTCCAAGACATTTTTTTTGTTTATGTGAAGGCCATATATTATATATATATATATATATATATATATATATATATATATATATATATATATTATATATATATATATATATATATATATATATATATATATATATATATATATATATATATATATATATATATATATATATATATATATATATATATATATATAATATATATATATATATATATATATATATATATATATAATATATATATATATATATATATATATATATATATATATATATATATATATATATATATATATATATATATATATATATATATATATATATATATATATATATATATATATATATATATATATATATATATATATATATATATATATATATATATATATATATATATATATATATATATATATATATATATATATATATATAGTTCACAAGGTTGAGGCGATCCATCTCACCCACATCAGCAAGATGTCAACTCAAGATGGAAAATATAGAGTAGATTTGAAATAAGTGGAAAAATGGAGAGCTGAGTCATCGGCATAAGAATTGATGGAGTTAGAAGTGCTGCTGAGAAGATTGTTAGTGAAAGTGTAGAATAAAGTTGGAAAAACAACAGAACCTTGAGGAACACAATAATTAACACAAAAAAAAGAGGAAGAGGTCGCTTCATCAACAAGTGCTGATATGGAACGACCTAAGAGAAAAGTAGACATAAATAAGCAAAGAGAAGGAAGAAGCCCAAAGGAAGGGAGCTTAGTGGCAAAAGCCTGCCTTAAAAGTGTCAAAAGCTTTAGATATTTCAAGTGCCACCATGCATGCCACCCTGTAATCAGTGAGATAGGAGAGTATGTCATTTTAGTAGACCTTTAGGATAGAAAGTCATGCTGATGATCTGAGAGAAGGGAATAAAATTTCAAGTTATCCAAGAAATGAGAGTTGAGATGAGTCTCAAAGGTTTGTTTTAGAAAAAACACGAGGGAGAGCTATAGGACTATAGAATTAGAATAATTAGAAATCCTACCTTCCTTTACGTATGCTAGAATCGTCCAGGGAAGAATTAGATCAAGAAAAGAGGCTTTTCAGATAGGAGTGTTAGCTACAGTAAAATGAAAGCAAATAAGAGGTTGGAAGGCAGATAGATTTAAAGGTAATAGAGATGTTTTTGAAAAGAGATCAGAAATTTTATCAGTATGAAGCATAAAAAGTTGTTTATTTTTTGATGTTATTGTAAATGAAAGGATTCGAATTCGAATCCATTTAATTTTGAAATTCTTGAATCCGAATCCATGAAAAAACCTTCGAATCCGAGTCCGAATTCTAATTTGCCCATCACTAGATATATATATATATATATATATATAATATATATATATATATATATATATATATATATATATATATATATATATATATATAATATATATATATATATATATATATATATATATATATATATATATATATATATATATATATATATATATATATATATATATATATATATATATATATATATATATATATATATATATTAAATTCTTACAGTTTCGAGAGCATCATCTTCTTTGTTCTTTTTTCTTCTTCCTTTCTTATTTCTTCTTTTTCCTTTCTTTTTCTTCTTGTTTATCAAATTTTCTTCTCTCTCTTTCTCTTCATCCTCGCTGCCTGTTTCCTTCTCGTCTGATCCGTACGTTTTAAATACAGAGACTATTTGCTGATCTTTTAGTTGCATGTCGGTTTCAGACTGCCTGTTTAAAATAATAATAATAATAATAATAATAATAATAATAATTAATAATAAAATAATAATAATAATTAATTATTATTATTATTATTATTATTATTATTATTATTATTATTATTATTATTATTATTATTATTATTATTATTATTATTATTATTATTATTATTATTATTATTATTATTATTATTATTATTATTATTATTATTATTATTATTATTATTATTATTATAATGTGATCCATAAAAGGAAAATCTCGAGTAAAGGAAATTCCTAGAATATTACGGGCAGTGGAATGTTTAATTTGCTTTTTTTTATATAAAATAAGAAAAGATATTGTTGTTGTGAGCAAGACTGCATCGATTAGATAGATAGATAGATAGATAGATAGATAGAGAAAAGTTAAGTTTTACGGTGTTTTTCTCTCATCTAATTAATATAAGAGAAATGTCAGGTGTATGTTGTTCAAAGGATATGACCCTTTCATCAGGCATTCGGGCATTCGTAGTTGTTATTAAAACTTTCGGAAATTAAAAGAATAATAAAAAGGTGGAATAATCGGGGTAAGAATGAACAGGTGATTAAATAAGAGATATTTTATTTATTAATGAAACCTTTGAACGTAAGTAATGGATAGAACAGAAGCTTGTGAAAAACTACTCTTCACTGATTTAAAGGATGAACGATGGTCGTCTATAACATCTGTTACAGAACAACCGGAAAGGAAACTCATAGAGAAATTTAAATACCGAAATGGGAAATTTTGAAATTTTAGCTTTGCTTCAAAATCTTTAAGAAATTTCCAACGTTATTTCTAAAGATTCACGAAATATCAAAGATCAAATTACCAGAGTCAAAGAAATTTTCCTTCAAATTTTCATTTTAAGGATAAAATCGAAAACTTTGGAATGAAAAGAGGTTAAAGAAGTAGTACAATAGTGGTAGGATTGGGAGGTTTGCCTCCCTCTTCGACAATAGTTGAATGATCGTAAATTTCCAGCAAGAAGGAAAGTTGAGGTTGATAGCCAGAGAAGAAGCATTCATTAATGCAAGTACAATCTCAGATAGTCAAATTTCATGAACTACGTAAGTGTTAATGTTAAAACAATATCCTATTTAGTATTAAGTTAAGAGAGAGAGGTGATCACATTCTTTAGAAAAATTACAGTGTTAGACATGAATTAGTTGGAAGGAAGTGGAAAAGGAGGAATAGCTCTGGAACCGCCTTAAGACGAATTAGAAAAAAAAAATCTGAGCGAATTAGTATTGCCGTCGGAAGAATAATATGAGGGAATGATGAAAAAGCAATGTTTAAAATTGAAATTTACTATAAAATGCTCATCTTCTGCATTGGTAGAATGAAAATGCATATGTAACAGGAACAAAAGTTCAAAGCTGATATTGAGAGAGATGAAACAGTTTAAGTGGATCAGTGTAATAGCTCGGAAGCACAAGAATTGATAACCAAAGGAGGGATACCTTCTTGAACATTCATTCACAAGACGATGATATAGAATACTGCGCTCATATTTAGAGTGGATCAGGTTCCATCCATCTTTTTGACAGAGTCTAGTTAAAGGCCAAAATACTTATAAACTATTTCATACTTTCAATTCACACGACCCTTTATCTTTGCAACGTGACGTTATTTCTATATCTCTTTCCAACAGAGTCCCTGTTACAAAAGAGGTGGAGTGTCCGCAAAGGATTTTGCTAGGACATTAACAACCAATTAAGATTTTTTCGATTTGGTGCTTCTTTCCATCCACCACTGTTTTGCGCAATTCTCTTCCACCTTCTATATTTCCCTCAGAATTTAATCTGCCTCACTTTAAAACTTGCGATATGGGGAAATTATATCTCATTTCATGCTTTACACTTTCATTATTATTTTAACATCACCCTCTCGAATAAAATTCTCCTCGTGAGCAATGGTGACAACTGCTGAAATATATATATATATATATATATATATATATATATATATATATATATATATATATATATATATATATATATATATATATATATATATATATATATATATATATATATATATATATATATATATATATATATATATATATATATATATATATATATATATATATATATATATATATATATATATATATATATATATATATATATATATATATATATATATATATATATATATATATATATATATATATATATATATATATATATATATATATATATATAATTATTTTTTTAATTAAAAAGCCTTATGACAATATAGCGTATAATTTTAATTAAAATTTTAACAAAACCAGACGAACAAAATTTATACAATAGTTTATAAATATTTTCTTATAAATTTAAAAAAATTAATCTCGTGAAAGTCTGGAAAAAAACATGGCTTACACACACACACACACACACACACACACACACACACACAGGGTATATATATATATATATATATATATATATATATATATATATATATATATATATATATATATATATATATATATATATATATATATATATATATATATATATATATATATATATATATATATATTATAATATATATATATATATATATATATAAATTAGACAAAATATTTGTTGCTTAAGATTATGATAAAGTTTTTTTAATTATTTCTGCATTTGAAAAAAAAAAAACCTTCCTTGCCAAATCTTAAATTTTTCTATCATAAGATACCACGTATCGTGAATGAGAATATCAGAATTATGTTCGTCTTTGAAGATTATCAAGAATTTTCGCTATCACAAAGGAATGCTTCCTGTGTCACATAAGGGGGTTTAATCCCTCAAAGATATGACTGAAATCCTTTATCTTTCTAGTTCTATATTTTGGAAATATTTTTTTCATGTTTTCAGGTAATTTATTTTCTTTACTCAAAGCTATTTGTTGATCTCGAAGAATGCATATATAATCATTGAAAGAATGATAAAAAAATGCCAATAGAACACTTAAGATATCAACTCACTCAAAACTTACATAATGAATTGTAAAGTATTATATATATATATATATATATATATATATATATATATATATATATATATATATATATATATATATATATATATATATATATATATATATATATATATATTATATATATATATATATATATATATATATATATATATATATATAATATAATATATATATATATATATATATATATATTATATATAATATATATATATATATATATATATATATATTATATATATATATATAATACATTTATGCCCGACGATCCAGTAGGTAGGTTCACTATAACTACTGTACCTCAACACGTTCTACAGTCAGTGGGAATTATGTTAAATGTTTTTCGTGATTATGTGACTTTAGTAAACAGATTATTTACGCTTCATACCAAACTTATATTATCCCAAATCATTTACAATATTCATAGTCACACTGGTAATGAGCCCAATCCAGATGAAAGGATTTCCCCCATAAAAGAAGCTATTAGAGAGAATTTGATACTTGTATGTGGTAAAAGATGTTTATTTTTATTTATGTTGATTATGTTTTAGTGATGCATGTGTAGTGAGATTAGTTTAATAAATCACCATGTCGTAAACTAAGTTAATCACAGAGAGTCTCATATGAAATGGCAAGTTTTAGAATCCATTTAATTAAGTACGGTAACTTTTCCATAGGTACTTCAGTTGTACACTGCAAAGTATATTCAACAAAGATTAAAGGACAAATATCGAACCCTAAAAGTTCAAAAACAATAACTTAGCCATTGTCATCGGCAATTAACATTGACATAGCCATTCGCCATCTGGTACGAATTGCCCCTCTTCATTCTAGAACAAATTTATTCCTTACTCTATTAAAATTTCTTACAACAATTGTCTGCTTCCACATTCTAATAAATGTCATTTTTTTAAAGAGCATTTTAAAAGTTATCTTACTGAAGTCAATTTAAATAGGATGTAGTACCTAGTATGATATTTCAGATGTAGAAATGATGTTTGTTCGCTTATATGTAGGGTTAATGTGGAAGTAGATTTAAAGCCATATTTCAACCATTTAAATACTTTCTATTAAAATAATATGAGGATGTGTAGATGATTCAGAGATTCAGTAGATTTTATTAGCTTTTTTTCTATAAATAAATAAATAAATAAATAAATAAAAAATAAATCAATGTCCCATCATCAAAATATTCATTCAAACAACATTAAACAAACATTCAATAAATTTCATGTCGAAAATAAATATTTGTCAATATTCAAAATCAAATTTGATTATAATTAAAGTCAACTAAATGTGATTTAAATATCAATATACTTTCCCCCCCCCCCTATTTCGTATCTCTTTCTGTTTGCTCCAATTTCATGTTCCCTTCACCAGACTTCATGAATTTATAATATCGTCAATAGTCGATATCGGAGAAGAAACAATTCAGAGCCGTTAGATTTCATTCGTATATACGTTCAACTCTTTTTTTTTTTTTTTTCGTTCGATTGGCGCATATGTATATTGTGTGTTGCTACGCTTCCATCTAAAAAACGATTGAGAGATTTTACTTATACTTTTGGGAGTTGTGTTTTATGTCAGCATTGTCGATATGAAATGAAAATATTTCGTGTTATTTTAGAGTACAGGGTAGTCGCTTCACGTTTATTTTAGAGTGTATATATATATATATATATATATATATATATATATATATATATATATATATATATATATATATATATTATATATTATATATATATATATATATATATATATATCAGTGATGGGCGAATTCGAATCCGGATTCCAAGGTTTTTAAGTCGATTCGGATTTGGATTCCAGAATTGCAAAATTAGCTGGAGTCGGATTCGAAGGTCATGGACTCGGATTCAAAAGTCATCTGGAATCGGATGCCATTCGGATCGAATTCTAATCCTTTCATTTACGGTAACATCAAAATTTGAATTACATTTTTTTTATTCCTACTGATAAAAATTCCTGGCCTCTTACCAAAAATATCTCTATTAACTTCTGTAAATCTGCCTTTCCTCTCTTATTCGTTTTGACAGGACTGTAGCTGTCCTTCCTTTCTGAAAAGACTAATCTCTTCAGCCTATTTTCTTCATCTAATTCTACCCTGGACGATTCCGTCATCTTTCATTTTACTCCTCCTCTCAGGTGTTCTATTCATCTACCTTTAATCACACATAATCGGATGCTTGAGATCCTGAGATCTATGGATTTCATTCCTCCTTGGGAGTATGAGTCTGAGCTAGAGCATTCCCTCGTTCAATTCAACTCCATATGCCTTAATATTAATACTTTCCCTCTGTGCTGGAAGCGCGCATAAGTTCAGTCGATTACAAAAGTGGGAGGGTTATTTCAGCCTTGTGAAATTCAACTCTTTTAAAAACTAAACATATTCACATCTCTCCCTTAAAAACACCTCCCAACTTTCCTATGTCCTTCGAAAGCTCTCCCGTCTCACCTGTGAGTAACAAAAGCATTCTTGGTCTGAACATAAACAGTAATTTCTCTTCGAAACCTAATCTAACAACAGTTACAAGGGCGACCTCAAAGAAGAGTTCTATTCAGTTTGAAAGAATTTTTTCCTCTGAACAGTTACTCCATTTATGTAAGGGTCTTATCCATCCATTTATGGATTACTGTTCTCTCATTTGGGAGGCGATGAAGGGGGGCTCTAGCTCTGCCTATCCTTTGGGCAGGGTTGAATTTAAGGTGAAAAAATCTAATAAGTTGTCACCTACTTTCAAACTCGCTTGACTCTCTATGTCTGCCACATGACTTTGACACACAAAATCTTTTATATAGGTCCTCTAATGTCAGGCGCTCGAGGTAACTCACCTTTCGAATTTTACTACCATTGCGTCGCCCTCATAACAAAAGGAGTGAAATACACTCACATCAATTTTATGTAAATATTGCAACTCCAGGCTTGTCATTTCCTGTTCTTATATTTATTTTAATTCTAACTTTGAATTTTTACAAATATTTTCCCTTAATTAATGTTGAATTCAAATACAGAAACATCGATCAGATTTATTTTGAATAGTATAATGAAGGAGTGTCGTATTTCGTAAGGTATATTCTACTAGTAATCTGCAATATCTTTTCTCTGACTCTTGGTATTCTGCTTTATAGTTTTTCTGTAAATTTTTTGTTGTATCACTAAACATATCAAAAAGCTTTCGATAGAGTGACACAAAGCTTTGATTTCTAAATTTCCCTCTTTCGGAATCTATCCTTTTCTCTGTGGCCGTCTGTCTGATTTCCTTCACGGTCGTTCTAAAACAGTTGTATACGTCCACCGTTCATCCTTTAAACCTGTTAATTGTGGTGTTCTTCAGATATATGTTCTACCACCAAATATTTTCTGTTTTCAATAGTGACTTTCCCTATATTACTTCATTAATATTCCACTCCTAGGCCCATGACTCTCCATTAATCCTTTCATTTTGAAGTCCGTCCCACCCAACAGAAATTAATTATCGGTAGGAGGGTAGCCCTGGAGAAACTAACGTCTGGTCGTTCTTGAATTTCCTAATGGAACAGAGAAAACAGTTTTTTCAACTCTTCCACTCAGTTCTTCCATCTTTCTGCACAATATATATATATATATATATATATATATATATATATATATATATATATATATATATATATATATATATATATATATATATATATATATATATATATATATATATATATATATATATATATATATATATATATATATATATATATATATATATATATATATATATATATATATATATATATATATATATATATATATATATATATATATATATATATATATATATATATATATATAATGAAGAGGAATGCTTTAGCACTTCTTTGAAATAAGATTTGAAACTATCAGAAGAGAGAATCTGATGACATTTGCTAATTGGAACTTAAAATCCTTGGGGAATTTCCATCAATTATCTTTCAATAAAGTTTCAAAATGAAAGCAGGAAGTACGCAATTGGTCAAATAAATGCAAAATTTGAAATTCTACTCGATTTTACTTAGCATATATATATATATATATATATATATATATATATATATATATATATATATATATATATATATATATATATATATATATATATATATATATATATATATATATATATATATATATATATATATATATATATATATATATATATATATATATATATATATATATATATATATATATATATATATATATATATATATATATATATATATATATAAGCAATATTAAGTTGCGTACAATATTATCCTGCACTTCTAATATATTTAATTAACATTTAGCTATTAGGATTTGATTTAAAGAAAAAGGCAAAAGGGTTGCCAATTTTTAATTTTATCTCCTTAATTTTATCTCTAAAGGGCTTCTTCTTCAATCGTATGTGAGAAGCCTGTTATTTCCTGTTCTTATATTTACTTTAATTGATTTATATTTGATGAATTCAAATGAAACATCAAGTGAATTTTTTTCGATTGGTGTATGTCGTATTATGTAAGGAACTCTTTACTGGCGATCTTTCTCTTCTGTCTGATTCTTGGTTCTCTGCTATACGGCATTGCGGGGAATCTATTGTTGTGGTTCTAGACATATCAAAAGCCCCCTACAGAGTCTGGCATAAAGCATTG
>SEYY01022664.1:12500-15000 GCA_009176605.1 Armadillidium nasatum | reverse complement strand
TCAACATTAATAGAAAATCTTGGATGAATAGTCTTTCAAAAAGATTTAGAGTCATGTTATATGACAATAAGAACAGTTGACTGATGAAAAGTAACCTTCGACTGCTTCTCTGGTCAGGAAATCCACCAGACTTCAATCCAATTGAATATCTTTGACAAGTAATAAAAAGAAAGAACCCTGAAAACAAGTCCTCCTATCTCAATGATTTAAAGAACTATATTAAGAATTTATGGAGGACAGACAATTCCTCAGAAATGGGAAAATTTCTTGTTGAAAGCATGCCAAAGAAGTTAAAGAATGTAATAAAAAGAAAAACATATCCAACCAAAAACTAAATATTGAAAAATAAATATATAAAAGTAATAATTTCTTTTCTTTTGCCTAAAAATTGTCTTTGGTCTTAAATTTTTTACGACACTATATATATATATATATATATATATATATATATATATATATATATATATATATATATATATATATATATATATATATATATATATATATATATATATATATATATATATATATATATATATATATATATATATATATATATATATATATATATATATATATATATATATATATATATATATATATATATATATATATATATATATATATATATATATATATATATATATATATATATATATATATATATATATATATATATATATATATATATATATAACGGTTTATTAGGGATACACGCAGATCATATTTATGAGTGTTGTCTGCATGAATCGCATTTTTCTTACCAGCAAAAGAGTTTACAACAAAAATGTTTGATGATCCGTTTCCCTAGCAAAGTAAAGGAAATAGCCATGACGAAATTACGCTATTAGTACACACACACACACACACACACATATATATATATATATATATATATATATATATATATATATATATATATATATATATATATATATATATATATATATATATATATATTTCACAGTAAACTAAAGTACTATAGCTTTAAACATTGTTTATTAATTTTAATGAACGTTTCGACGAAATTTCATTGTCTTCATCTTCAGGAACAACAAACAAAATGGAAATCACCAATTATCACTATAACAACATAGTAAGCAATTATCAGCTAAGGAAAAAGCAAATAAGAGACAAAACGGGGATAAAAGGAAAACAATGACATGGTTGGTAGCTTGTTTGGGGAAAAAAAATTATATAAATGCAAATAGGAAACAATATAATAAATGTGTATCGTGTAAGTGATATAAATCTTATATATGAACGTTGCATGATAAATATATTATAACAATAAAATAGAAAATGATGTAAACATAAGACAAAAGGTTAAATAAATAAATAATAGTAAAAAACACATAACGAAAATATATAAAACAATGAGTAATAAAGTTAAATATAAAGAATATAAAATAATAGCAAACATAAATGAATAATGAATAATAATAAAGATATAATGTGATAATACATAATTCAATTAGGGATGAGAAAAAGGGAAAATTAATCATATATATATATATATATATATTATATATATATATATAATATATATATATATATATATATATATATATATATATATATATATATATATATATATATATAGGGACCGACCGGGGCTGGAATTTTTTCGGGGCCGGGGCCGGGGCCGGGGTCACCCAAATTTTGGCGGGGCCGGGGCCGGGGCCGGGGTGGGTTATGGCCGGGGTTTCCTAAAATTTGTAAAGAGGTCAAAAGCACTGAAATTTTTGGTTAAGAAAATTAGATATAAGAGGTTTATTTAATTGTAAGGAAGGAGTAGAATAGCCAACATTCACTTAAATTAATGATTATATGCATTTTCTCTAAAAAAAATCAGAAAATTACAGTTTTGTATATTTAAAGTTTAAAAAAAGTACAAAAATTTAAAAAAAATTATTCTAATTCATAATAGTGATTTAACACGTTTACCTAGGTAAGACCCAAAGGTAAAGTTTGAAAAAATGTAAGATATAAAATTATCAATTTAACCTGTATTTATACATATCATTATTATTTATTGCTATGTATCAAACTTGTATCATTTAGCTACATTATTTAAAAATTATTATTTTGTTTATACTTTCAGTCAATATGGCTAAAAGATCAGCTTCTGCAGTATTTGAATACTTTACAATGTTTCAGGATAGGCTCGAAATAGCTAAATGTAACATCTGCAGTCAGAAAATTAGAAGAGAACCTCCGGGTGCTACAAGTAAAAAAATTTCAACCAAATCTTTTTGGAGTATCTAAAATCAAAAACAAAGATGAACATTCACTAGCAGAAAAGGAGCGGTCAAAAGAAACAGAAAAGAAAAAAATCTTAATTTTCTTATAATTTGTTTGAAATTTTTTTTTATTATTTGACTGATTGAGCTGAAATTTTCAAAGTATGTGAATTTTTTCACGAAGTTCTGAGTTGATTTCGAGCATTTTTTTGAGTCTATAACGGTTTGAAACTTATTTGGACCCAAAGTTGAAAAAA
>SEYY01022663.1:0-22788 GCA_009176605.1 Armadillidium nasatum | reverse complement strand
GGTTGCTATGACCCAATCGGGAAATCCCATCCAGATCGGCAAGAATAGAATCGGAAAGTTGTAGACGAGAAGCAATTCTAGAAAAAAAGAGGGAGCAGATTTGAAATGAGTAGTAGAATGTAGAGTTGAGTCAGTAGCATAAGAGTAAACAGAGTTAGAAGTGCAGTTGAGAAGATCGTTAATGAAAAATAAGAATAAAGTTGGGGATAAAACCAAACCTTGAGGAACACCACAGTTGACAGAAAAGGAAGAAGAGGTTGCTCCATCTACAAGTACCGAAATGGAACGATCTGAGAGAAAACTAGACAAGAGTAATCAAAGAAAAGGAGGAAACCCAAAGGAAGGGAGCTTAGATAGCAGCAACGTATACCATACCCGGTCAAAAGCCTTGATATAACAAGCGCCACCACACAAAACTCCCGAATTCCCTAATGGCAAAAGACCATAGATCAGTAAAATAGGAAAGCATGTCACCAGTTGACCTCGAGCGTCGAAAGCCATTCTGGTGATCAGAGAGAAGAAAATGAGACTCCAAATGATCCAGGATTTGAGAGTTAAGGTGAGTTTCAAAAATTTTTGACAGAACACAAGTGGGAGCTATAGGTCGATAGTTAGAAGGGTCAGAGCGGCTACCTTTTTTTCGGGATCGGCTGAACAAACTGCACGCTTCCAGCATTGAGGAAAAGTATTAGTATGTAAGGCATAGAGAATAGAGCTGAACGAGGACAGGCGCCAACTCGGAAGCACACTCCTTCAGAACACGAGGGGGAATGCCATCCGGGCCACTGGCCTTCCTGACTTTCATAGATTTCAGGATCCCATGCACCCGATCATGAGCAATTGCAGGTAGAGACATGGTACACCTGAGAGGAGAAGAAGTAGGAGAAGGGATGCCAGAATCAAGCAGGTTGGAATTAGATGAGAAAAGGAGGCTCGAAGAGATTAGCCTTTTCAGAGGCAGTATTAGCTACAAAACCATCAGAGCGAATAAGAGGAGGAAAGGCAGGTTTACAGAAGTTATTGGAGATATTTTTGACAAGAGGCCAGAAATTTTCATCAGTAGGAGAGCCATGGAGGTCATCGCATTTCCATTTTGTGAAAGTACACTAGGCCGTCGAAGAACATCCCTGCAACGATTCCGAGCTGAAGGAAAATTAGCAAGAGTGAAAGGAGAAAGAGAGTTTTCCCATTCACGATAAGCATTGTCTCTCTCCCAAAGGACAAGAGAACAGTTACCATTGAACCATGGATTTTGAGGAGAAAAATATTTAGTTGAAGATGGAATGAATCTGCCCATCTCATCAAAAGATCACGGCCCCTACTTTTTCAGTAGAGACAGAAGCGTCACCCGAGACAAAGGAAATTCCCTTTAATGGTAGTTAGCAAAGAAGTGATGAATTGTTACATAATTAGCCTGATTGAAATGCCAGAAAGTGCGTTTAGGGCATGGTAATGCTGTTGTAGAGAAAGTATTATAACTAAGAGCTATAAGATTATGGTCAGAGTTACCAATAGGTGGGAAAATGGTGTTTTTACATCTAGAAGGAGTAGTGGTGAAGCATAATCATGTTTATTCAAGAATTGGTTAAGACGATCTGGAATGTGTGTGGGTTTCCTTATCAACTGCTCCAGATCGTTAAGAATCCTGTATGATTTGGCCTACTTCCAACCTATATAAGTATAAGAGGAACCCAACCACTCAGTATGGTGTACGTTGAAATCCTCTATATAGAGGACTCAACATTTGGGTGAGAAGAAGTAAGAGTCTCGTGAGAAGTAGTAAAATATTGAAAAAAAAAAAAATGGAAAATCTCTTCCATTAGCGGAGCAGTAACAGAAACACAAGATAGCTGTAGTAGTATGAAGACAGATTTGAAGCTATAAAATATCGAAATTAGAAGATTTTAGATTTTCGAAGACGTGTCACAGGAGTGTTAATGTTAATATAGACACATACTCCACGATTTAGACGAAAATTGTGAAAAAAGAATTAGTTGTTAAAGACATTAAGCTTGCTAGAGGAAGAATCCCTGTCCAGCTGGGTCTCAGACAGAAGAAAAAGGTTAGGACGAGAGTTAGTGAGGTGGTGTTCAGCAAATGCGAGATTATATTTGAGGCCACGAACGTTATCAAAGGTAACAGAAAGCCCTCGTCTACACTCAACCCCACCACCGCTCAAATTAGGCATTCAAAGAAACATACGCACGCACGCACGCAAGCACACAGTAAGTAAACTAACATTTAAAAATAATTAATATTAAAATTATTAAAACTATTGAAATTATTATTAAAAATATTAAAACTAATTATTAAAACAAATAATGAATTAAATTTATACTAGAGAGATTTAATTAATACACCGAAGAAAATATGTAGCAAATTTAAAACAGTAAAAGTTTACTTAACGTTAAAACCATACTTATTTTAAAAATGACGAACTTCTCTGTCTATAAAAACTTCCTATAATAATTAATAAAACCGCTAAAAGATTGAAGCACTGCACACTTAGAGAAAAATTAAAGGAAACCACACATTTAAAACTAAATAACAGAAAAAAATACAAACACATACACTAGCACAAGATCACTATCAAACACAAACTTTCACTAAGAAAGCAAATCTATATATATTGCTTTAACTAGAGCATTAGCAAAATTTACTACGGTTCCACTTTCTAATTTTGGTACATCCAGTAATGGTGTTGGGTTCTTTCCTGTAACCAGAATTGGAAACTTATTAGCAGGTTCTTTTGATGTTAGCACCTGCATCAACTTCCCATCCCATTGAATTATCAATGAGGTCTTTGATTTGAATTCTTTCTTTAAATGTGTTGTATATGTTTCCTTTGCGCCATTCGCTAACGACGAATAGAAAGCCGGAAGCAATAATTATTTCATTGGAAATCAAAGAAGTACGACCGAAAGTCCGACCAGTTTGCGGCACCGAAATGTCACAAACGTTTCTCTTCAATAGAAGGGGGTCTTTCCTACGGAAGACTTGAAGAGATAGAAGAGGATACAGAGAAACGGAGAAACCCAGAGGAGGAAAGAGTTTAACAATATAAGGAGAAGGATTAGACGTTAGAAAAACGTCTAGAATGTTAGGATCATCTACAAGACGATCAGAGATACGAGAAGGGAGCTGCACCAACTGCTCAAATTTCGTTTTGGATAGCGAAATGGAAGGCACGTTCACCAGCTGTATAATGAGAACAAGAAGAAAGCCATTGGCGGTGGTGAACATTGAAATCTCATAATATGATGATTTCAGAGAAAGGAGAAGAAGAGAGTATATGCTCTATTTTGGAGTTTAAATAGTCGAAGAATTTAGGATTGTCAGTAGAATTAGGAGATAAATAAACTGAACAAATGAATTTTGTTGTAGAATGGCGGGAGAGCCTAAGCCATAAGGTGGAAAATTCAGAAGACACCAAATTTTAGACACGAGAGCAAACGACATAGTTGCGCACGTCTGCAAAACTACCGAATTTGTCTGAAAATTGAGGATAGAGACAGAAGGAGGAAACAGAATAGGGTTTGCTATCAGAAATCTCAAACATCTGAGTTTCCGTCAAGAATAAAGGGTGAGGTCTAAAAGAAGAGAGGCGATGTTCAACAAAGTGGAAATTTGAGTGTAGACCGCTAATGTTGCAAAAATTAATGAAAAAAATAAACCGTGCATCAGGACAAGCCGGCTGCAGATTCCTGGTGGCACCAACACCATCACAGGAGGCCAACAACTCCCAAGTGGTGATGGGAGAAGGGGTGGATAAGGGGCTATATTTGGAAGCCGCCCCCTGTGGCTTTTCCGAGGCTACTCTTATTGACGGTCATTTATTTGTTTATTATTTTTTTTTTAAAAAAAAGGGTGTCTGAGTTAATGTTTTATGTGTGGAAAGGAGAGCCTACTCCGAGTAGAAGAAAGGTGAGCGCAAAATTTTGCGAACCATTGGGCACCGGTATGAGATGGGAAGTACCCTTAACATCCCATATACATAATGGGTGGGTAATCTCATCTCCTCGGGAGTGCTACTTCACTTCCCCATATATATATATATATATATATATATATATATATATATATATATATATATATATATATATATATATATATATATATATATATATATATATATATATATATATATATATATATATAAAAGTCAATATAAAAATGTTCAATTCAGGTAACTATGGAAACATATTTTCCCATTTAATGATATATTCTATGATGAATTGTCGAAATTGTACAAAGGCTCATTATGTTTCATTAATTTAAGACTTTGTGATTCAAGTGCAAGATATTCCTATTGACGTAACTCAAAAAAAATTTCTCTAGTGAGTTTTCCAAAAATACAACAAATGAATGAGGTAGGAGCAAAATAAATTATATATATATATATATATATATATATATATATATATATATATATATATATATATATATATATATATATATATATATATATATATATATATATATATATATATATATATATATATATATATATATATATATATTATATATAATATATATATATAGGTATATATATATATATATATATATATATATATATATATATATATATATATATATATATATATATATATATATATATATATATATATATATATATATATATATATATATATATATATATATATGATGGATCGGGTGTCATATTTTCTTATTTGTGGATGCGGTGCGAATGCAATGCAAATGTTGAATTTTGGTGAAGTGCAGATGCAAATATGAATGCAGATGTAGAACTTTTTCGTCAAGTACGGATGCGAATGTTGAATTTTCGAAAGTGCGGATGTGGATGAAGATGCGAGTACGTATGTCATTCATATATATATATATATATATATATATATATATATATATATATATATATATATATATATATATATATATATATATATATATATATATATATATATATATATATATATATATAATATAAGGTTGAGATAGCTTCTTTCCTAGTGAACCTTAATCTAATTAGAAAAGTTAAAGCCAATACTAATGGTTTCCACATACTCATTTAATACACTGTGAACGTTTCACACCGTATCTCGTTCCGTTTTCATATCAAACTTAATTTTACAAATTTCTATTTTAAAATACAATCAAAATGCAAATTCATTAACTATGTATAAGACATTTAAAATCACAATAATTATAGTAAAATAATAAAATAAAGTAATTATGTTTATATTGAAACAACATAAATAAAATTTAAAAGGCTGAATTATTTTGGGAAACAGAACTTCTTTATTGAGGGAAAAGGATAATAGAATAAACTTGACTATTTTATGATCGGAATTGAGTTTTTGTGTGCAAAACTCCAATACCCAACGATCAAGAAGGGAAGACGCATGTTTTATTAACCTAAAACTATAGTTATGAATTCATTTCAGAAAAAGAATTCATTGTTAAAAGAATAAAGATTACAGATGACTTGTTGTTTTTATAGTAATAAGTCTTTAGGTCGCCTACTTTTGCTTATTGATAGATCAGGTGCTTGCTAAGTAAAAAGATTAATTTTATTTTATTTTTTAAACGTAGTATTGAGTTGTTATATTAACTTCATAAATGTCTGTTCTTTTAAAATGCATACTGAAATAAAGTGTTGTTGCTTATCATATGCTGCAATTTTATATAGTAAAGTAACAGTTTTTGAACATGCTACCTTAGATTGAAGGGTATAGACCGATACTTAAAACGAGAAAGATGGGATTGTTGAAGTAGCTGAAGGATTGGGTACGTTCAAATGGAAAGGATAGGGAGTTCAAAGGATAAGTTTTGTGTTTCTTAAAATGGTAAAGATATGTTTGGTGAAGTAGCCGGAGGATTGGGTAGGTGAAAATGGAAAGGATGGGAAGTTCGAAAGATAAGTTATGGGTTTCTTAAAATGTAAAAGATAGGTATCATGTAATGATAACGGCTTGAAATCACGAAAAGGAGTAAAGTTCATATATGTATAGGGATCTTAAATCATAAAAAGTTAAGCTTGTGAACTGATGAAGGTTTGCTACATAAAATGTGGAAAGTTTATGAACTGAAAGATGAAGAAACGTTTAGAGTATATAAGAAATGAGTAGTGATACTATGTTTATTTGCATGCTTGTGCGTGCGTGTGCGTGTGTCTATTCATGTGTGTGTGCATGTGATTAAATGTTTCACTGCTTTATTGTTTTAAGCTCTAGAATTTTAAAGAAATAAATATATAAAAAAATCGTAAATTAAAAAAAAAAAACTTGAAAATAAATTGAAAATAAAATAAAATAATATAAAAATAAAAGGAAAATGAAATAAATGAAAAAAATAAAAATAAAGATAAAATAAAAATAAAATTAAATTAAAAAATAAAATAAAATAAAAGTTGAAAATAAAATGGTGAATATTAGAAAAAGGAAGTTTTGTCTCCTTAAACTTATGAGGTAAGAGTATTTACGATTGTGAGAGTACTATGCCAGACCTCAAAATCTCATAATTAGACTTAAAGAACATCTTGGGTTATAAGTATCACTATTAATCTCGAAGGCAAAAATAATTTCAAAGGCGAAGAAAGAGGAAAACTGATTTTTTATGCTATTATAACTAGAGATAGTTAGGTGGAGCAAGATGCTATGCTGCATTTGATAAAATCACTAAAAGTGACCACTAATAGTGTGAGGAAAAAGGGGATGATGAAGCTATGCATTATGCCCTTAAGGAAGGATAGAGATGTTTTGTGACTAGAGATGGTTAGGAGGATTAGATTACCTGATGTAAAGGTTTAAACCATTAAAAGGAAACTGTAAAAATGCGTAGAGAATAAAAAAAATGGGCCATGAAGCTATGCCTCATGCCATAAGAAAGGATAGAAATGGTGTGACTAGGGATGGTTAAGTGAGTTTAGGTGCCAGAAGTATAAGTTTAAACCTGATATGTATATGTTTAAATGATAGAGATGGTGTTGTCACTAGGAATGGTTAGGTAGGGTTAAGTGTCATTTGTATATGATTAAATCGTTAAAAGGAACCAGAAAAGAGTGTAAGGAGAAAAAGTGGGCGATGTGGCTATGCCTTTTGCCTTAAAGAAGGATTTTGACAGTGTTGTAACTAGGAATGGCTAGCTGAGGTTAGGAGTCAGAAGTATATGTTTAAACCATTAAAAGGAACCAGTAGATTAGGAAGTGAAAAAAAAGCAATAAAACAGAAGATCAAAAAGATAAGTGAATGGTTGAGAAAAAGAACTCAGGAACCTACAATTTAATATGTATGGCCAGAAATGAAGCAAAAGCAGTGAAGAGAAGAGCGGAGAGAGAGAGAGCTGGAGAATACTTAGGTAGAGGTTGGAGGAAAATCTCAGATCCTTGGAATATGGACTGGCAATATGATATAGGAAAAGTAAAACCAAGTGAACAACATAATAAATTGGTGACATCAAAAGAAATTAACAAAATATGGGCAGAGTATTTTGAATCTTTGCTGAATGTGGAACAAGGAGAAAATCAACAGGAAAAAAGGGAGAGGAGTTTCAGGAAATGATTGAGGAGAAGAGGAGTTTACGAGGGAGGAGTTTGAGTTGGCATTTACCAAAGAATAAAACGGTAAAGCTGCAAGAGATGATGGAATAGGGATGGAGCTGATAAAAAATGCAGGTGAGCAAACTAAAGCTATTACGATTACGGAACATGAATTGTTGTAGGGGTGAAGTGCCGGAAAATGAGGAAAGACCGTAATACTTTCAATATATGGTAGCAATGGAGATTTTGGAATATATTTAAATTGCAGGGGTATATCATTAATAAACCATATAATAAAGATTTATGAAATAATGATAGAAGAGAGATTGAAGGAAATAATAGACACAGTTGAGTGAGGAGCAACATAGTTATGGACAAGGCAGACAAACAACGAATCTTATCTTTGGTTTGAGGCAAATAGTTGAGAAGACATGGAAACGTAACATCGGAGTAACTTATAAACTGTTCTGCTCTTACAAATTCACTTGACTCTTTATCTATGCGACGTGTCGTTGGTGCCCTTTCTCTACTACAGCGGCAAATGCTCGAGGGAACTGTCCACTCGCATACCTTTACGGCGTCCTCGTAGCACAAAGAGTGCATTGTCTGCACATAAATTTTGTGTAGACATAGGCAACTCCAGGCTTGTTCGCTATGGTGCCTCCTTATTTCCAGCCACCTCTGTTTTGTGGAATTCTCTCCCATCTTCTGTGTTTCCTGCCGAATTTAATCTCCATTCTTTTAAGGCCCACGTCTGTGCTCACCTACGAAATTTGCGTTAAGTGGGGCTTGTGGGTTGTTTTATCTCTTCTATTGTTCTAGCACCCCCTCCTTGAATAGGGCTTTGCCCGTGAGCGGTGGTGATGTGTAAAAAAAATGTAGCTTTTAAAGAGTGCAGAAGACATTTGATTCAGTGCCTAGAAGGAATTTGTGGAGGTATTTGGGAAAAGATTACGGAATATCAGGTAGAAAGTTGAGAGCAAAAAATGTGTAAGAGTTCTGTTCATGCACAGTACAGTAAGTACTGGACAAGAAAATGAAAGATGATTTGAAGTGAAACAAGCTAGTGTGTTGTCATCTGTGCTGTTCGTTGCTTACATAGACAAGATTTAAGAAGCAGTGGGAAGGAGAAGTAGATCATGGTATTTTTTGCATATGCAGACGATATTGCGTTCTGGAGTGTTGATAGAGAAGATGTAGAGACAGGGCTAAATAAATGGAATGAGTAGTGTGAAGTGGCTGGTCTGAGGATGAATAAAGACACAACCGTGATCCGGAGGATAAGGAGAGAGAGAGAGAGAGAGAGAGAGAGAGAGAGAGAGAGAGAGAGAGAGAGAGAGAGAGAGAGAGAGAGAGAGAGAGAGAGAGAGAGAGAGAGAGAGAGAGAGAGAGAGAGATGGTGAAGAACTAAACATTCAAGTCGATGGAAGGAGGATAGAAGAAGTTGAATCTGTTAAGTATCTTGGAAGTGTATTCGAGAGAGGAGGAGATGTGGATAGCGGCATCATCGAAGAGTTAGTAAATATGATAAATATGTAGAAGTTTTCTTTCCATTGCTGAAGGAGGCTAGAGAAAATCATTTTTGAGACCATTTTGACACCGATATTGATGTATGATGCGAAGTGTTAGATGACAACCATGAAGTCAAGAAACAGGATACAGGCTGATGAAGTGAGACCACTCAATTCAATGCCTGGAAAAAGTAGAACAGATGATTTGAGAAATGAGAAAATTAGAAAAAGACTAAACTAAAGTTACTGGGTCACCTGGAAAGAAAGGATGACCAAAGGGTGGTGAAGAGTTGTTGAGAATGGAGACCATAGGAAAGAATACCGAGAGGAAGATCGAGGAGAAGGTGGAAAGATGAGGTGGAGGCTATGCTTGAGAAACATGGGATTCCTTGTACTGGAGAAGCTGTGGAAGATCAGCACTCAATGCGGATCGGAGAAACTGAAAAGCGAGTCTGAACCAACTGGAAGACAGATAATACCTACCTGGGAACTGAAGATATATATATATATATATATATATATATATATATATATATATATATATATATATATATATATATATATATATATATATATATATATATATATATATATATATATATATATATGATTTTCATCAATGTTAATCTTGATTTATTTGGTCTAGAACTTGTTTCTGAAGATTTGAAGATGTAGAAGTATTAAATTAAAAATTTAAGAAGACGCTTGTCTGGTTCAACGAACGTACTCAATGCATTAAATGTCCTGTAGACACATAAGAGAATCAGTCATGAAGCAAGCAAAGTATTTAGATAAAAGAACTGGAGCCTTGTTGTTATTGTTGTTGTTTTAGTTGTTGTTGATTTTCTTGTTAATGTTTTTTCTATTGTTGTTGCTGTGTTGTTGGGTATGTTGCTATTCTGTTATCATTTTTAATCCACCAATAAAACTTTTATATTACAAGTATTAACACAATTTTAGATTTTATCATTTCCACAAAGCCTTTTTTTAGTAGTTTTTAACTGTAAAATTTTTTTTTTTTTCAAGAAAATCTTTGCAGATTTTTTTAATTTATTTTATTTTATTTTATTTTTTATATTTTTTTTGTAGGCGAATAAGTTGAAAAGAGGTTTTCTTACAATTCGTTCAACTGATATATATATATATATATATATATATATATATATATATATATATATATATATATATATATATATATATATATATATATATATATATATATATATATATATATATATATATATATATATATATATATATATATATATATATATATATATATATATATATATATATATATATATATATATATATATATATATATATATATATATATATATATATATATATATATATATATATATATATATATATATATATATATATATATATATCATATATATATATATATATATATATATATATATATATATATATATATATATATATATATATATATATATATATATATATATATATATATATATATATATATATATATATATATATATATATATATATATATATATATATATATATATATATATATATATATATATATAGTATTCATCCTGCGGTTCTCAAAACTTGCTTCCGTGCTTGCACCCTGCCTCGGTGAACTATTTCGTCCTGGAGTTTCTACTTCGACCTTCCCTTCTTGCTGGAAACGTGCGCTCATTCAACCTGTGCCAAAGAAGGGGGACCCCTCCCAGCCCTCTAACTATCGTCCTATTTCTTACCTCCGTTCTTTCTAAAGTTTTCGAATCTATCATTAACAGGAAGATTTGGAAACATCTCAATTTTCCCAATCTTATCTCTGATCGCCAGTATGGCTTTCGTAAAGAACTTTCTACTGGTGATTTTCTTTCCCTACTTTCTGACTCTTGGTCCTCCGCTCTTCGGGGTTTCGGTGAATCTTTTGCTTTAGCGCTAGACATATCGAAAGCTTTCGATAGAGTCTGGAACAAAGCTTTGATTTCCAAACTTCCCTCTTTCTGAATCTATCCTTCTCTCTGTCACCTTCTCTCTAATTTCCTTTCCGGTCATTCTATAGCAGCTGTTATAGACGGCAACCGTTCTTCCTATAAATCTATAAATATTGGTGTTCCTTAAGGATCTGTCCTTTCTCCAATATTTTTCTAATTTTCATCAATGACCTTCTCTCTATTTCTTCGTCTTCTATACACTTCCATGCCGATGACTCGACCCGTCATTACTCCTTTCAATTTGAAAGTCGTCCTTCCCAAAAGCATTTGATAGATTCAAGAAGGATGGCCTTGGAGCAACTGACCTTTGATCTTTCTCGTTTTTCAAATTGGGGCAGAGAAATCATGGTCGTTTTCAATGCCTCAAAAACTCAACTCCTCCATCTTTCTACTCTACACAATTGAAAAGATTACATTATTTCTCCATCTAAACAAGCTTCTAAGAGGTTAGGTGTTCTGAGGAGACATCGTGTTTTTTTTTTACGCCACCCCAGTTGCTTGCTCTCTATAGGGGTGTTGTTTGTCCCTTTATGGAGTACTCATCTCACATTTGGGGTGGTTCCACACATACAGCTATTCTCGAAAAGGTGGAGTCTAGTGCTTTTTGTCTCATCAATTCTCCTGTTCTTACTAACTCTCTCCAGTCTCTTTCTTCCCGTCGAATTGTTGCATCTCTTTCTCCAAACTATCGCTATTACAACGGACATTGATCTTCTAAACTTTCACGTCGCATACCTCCTCCATTGAGGAGGGCTCGTGCGACATGACTTTTTACACAGTCTCATCCTTTCTCTGTCCAACTCTCCGAGCCCTGATTTAACCGCTATGCTGAATTATACATGTACTCTACTGGTAAAGTCTGAAATACATTCCCTTTATCTGTTTTCCCAACTTCCTTTAACTTGCACACTTTTAAACGCCGTGTATCGGGTCACGTTGGCCATTAGCGACCAAATTCCGAATGTTCCCCAACTCTGGTGGAATTTGGTAGGCCTCCGTCCTTTGCCCACCAGAGGATATATATATATATATATATATATATATATATATATATATATATATATATATATATATATATATATATATATATATATATATATATATATATATATATATATATATATATATATATATGAAGGAGTTGAAAAAATTATACGGTGCCTAAGTGATGATCTACAAGGGAAGAGAGTAGGAAGGCAGAAGCGGCGATCATTTTGAGACTAGTGCTGTGCTAAAACGTAATGGATACAATGTTAGTAAATGAAAGAATAATAGAGTTAACGTTGAAAATGAAGTGGAAAACTATGAATATAATTCAAGTGTATGCACTTGAAGAGAAGAGATATTTTAGAAACGAACTCCAAAAGACTTATAATAAGGTGAGAGGAGAAAAGCAAATAATTGTTGGCGAAATGAAAGCTCGTAGAGAAGGGGAGAAGACGGTACTGGAAACGCATTGGAGAAGGAGAAAGAAACATTGAAGGTGATCATCTGATAAGTTTTGCAATAAGGAACAGTATAGCAATAATGAACACTTTCTTCAAATACAAAAATACCAAGAAATTGAAGTAGTATAGATGGAATGCAGAACAAAGCTACACGGAGAAGTCAATGATTGATATGATGCTGACAAACTTCAAGATAATCTTCTAGGATGTGAAAAATGTGCTAACGATCTCCCTAGGTTCGTGCCATTGAATGTTACTGGGAAAATTAAGATGGAAAACTTGGAAGAAGCTAAATAGGAAAGTATGAGAGAGATACTGTTTGGAGAAGCTGAAAGTAGAGGGAGTCACTGAAGAATTTAATGAAAGAATTATTCATCAACATCCTTTTTCTTTTTCTTTAGTCCCTGTTTTACATTCTTTTCTATTTCTTATTTTTTGTTTTCTTCTTACTATCAATTCCTCATCCAATCATTTTAGAACATATTTTTCAAATAACATCATCGAACATTTCGTCGGAGACATCTGCTATACGACGTTTTAAAGCCTCACGTGGGTTGATGGCCTCCCACGACATCGCGTAGCGTGTTTACTTCTGTCTTTGCTATCTTTTTAGCGAGGTGCTCTTCACCGAATTTAAATATAGGCAATGCACCTCTCATTAATTTAGCGAGAAATCCTTCAAGTCCACACTCTTTTACATTCTAGCTTCTCTGAAAACACTTTCTCCCTTCATTATTATTATTATTATTATTATTATTATTATTTTTATTATTATTATTACTATTATTATTATTATTATTATAGAAACTTTTTTCTTATATGTTTTTCACACAAAGCTGTACTGTTAGTAGATGGATCAGGATTGCCTTCAACCTCTCTTATATAAATACGAACCGAATTCAGATAATATTTACTCCATGGTAAATCGCGTACACTTGGGAATATTAGGAATCTTTGTTCTCGAAGAATTAGAACTACTCTCAGGACAGGAGTCTTTATATTTCCAACATACTGATGCTCAACTATATCATAATATATGTACACAATAGAAGGACTCCCTAACAACTCTGAAGGATTACCTACGAACTGATTACAATTTAGAACATCATGTTCAAGGTACTGTACTCTTCAATAGTGATCCATGGGCGATTCAGAGAAGTAAATACACTAACGGAACCAATCCAGATGCTGGAAAATAAATGATCTTCTACCTTTCTAATTCTCATGTATTACAGATCTTAAAGTTATGGGTTCAGAATTATCGTTAGGCATTTTATTGGTTTGAAAAAATAAATCACGACTTATTCGACTCTGTAAAATTTTACTATTTAATTAAATTCCTAAACAGAGCAGGGAGCAACTTGTACATTCCCTTTTTAGCAGAAAACCCTTCCTAATCAAAAATTAATATCATTAAGGTTATTTTCAAAATATTTTTAAGGAATTTAATACTTCTAAAAATCACGTAAGCTACATGGTTTAAAATTACATTTTCAATTTTAACATCAAATATGAGTTTACACATTTCGATTTCATACCATTCTTTCTTCAAATGTGTAGGAAATATTAACTCAGTTGTAAACTCTGCAACTTTGTTATTAGAGTGTAATTCCATAGATGCCAAGATGCAGAGTTAGGTAAAAATGATTTTCACTCTCCATGACTTCGAAATGAAATGATTAATATTTACGTAACTCTGATACTTCTATCTAGCTATTAAACATTAAACTTGTCAGAATAACCTGGCCATTTTATGAAATAAATGTATTTTGTGTTTTCCTTTATCTTTAAATTCTAATTTTTTTTCTATTTTATAAAGTTACTTAGGATTGAAACTTATATTCTGCACTACCTATATTCTGTACTACTCATACTTATATTCTAAATCTATCTTTCGCTGTTTCACCTTCTAAATCTTTAAGATAATATAATTTAATCCATTTGTTGAAATCTTTTATCACCTACTCACCTTCTTCTAGACCTCACCTCTTATTCTTGACCGAAACTCAGATGTTTGAGCGTTCTGATAGCAAACCCTATTCTGTTTCCTCCTACTGTCTCTATCCTCAATTTTCAGTCAAAGGCGGTTGTTGTGCATACGTGCGCAACGATGTCGTTTGTTCTCGTGTCTCTAATTTGGAGTAATCTGAATTTTCCGCATTATGGCTTAGGCTCTCTTACCATTCTACGACTAAATTCATTTGTTCTGTTTATTTATCTAATAATTCTACTGACTAACCTAAATTCTTCGACTATTTAAAATCCAAAATAGAACACACTCTCTCTTCTTCTCCTTTCTCTGAAATCATCATATTAGGTGATTTCAATGTTCACCACCGCCAATGGCTTTCATCTAGCTCTCATGATACAGCTGGTAAACGTACCTTCCATTTCGCTATCCAAAACGACCTTGAGCAGTTGGTGCAGCTCCCTACTCGTATCCCTGATCGTCTTGGAGATGAACCCAACATTCTAGACCTTTTCATAACTTCTAATCTTTCTCCTTATATTGTTAAACTCTTTCCTCCTCTGGGTTCCTCCGATCACCTTCTTATCTCTGTATCCTCTTCTATCTCTTCAAGTCTTCCGCAGGAAAGACCCCCTTATTGAAAGGAAACGTTTGTGGCACTCCGGTGCCGCAAACTGGTCGGACCTGTGGTCGCACTTCTTCGATTTCCCGTGGAATGATTATTGCTTCCGTGGGAGGGGTCCCTCGGAGTGTGCAGAAACATTACCGAGGTGATTCTCTCTGGCATGGAGGCGTACATTTCATATTTTTTTCCCTTCTACTAAACCAAACAAACCTTGGTTTAACTCTGCTCGTTCTCTCGCTTTCCGCCGCAGGGATGCTGCCTTCAGGGATTACCGTCGTCTTCAAACTCCAGAAACTCACGCTACTTATATTTCATCCCGGAATCGTGAAAAATCTATCCTTCGTAACACTAAAAACTCTTTTCTCCGTAAAAAATGCAATAATCTTTCTGGTTCCTCTTCTTCACGTTCTTTCTGGCGTTTTGCAAAAAATGTCAACTTCTTCCTCTTTCCCTCCTTTAATATCTTCCGACGGCACAACTGCTGTTTTACATTCTTCTAAAGCTGAACTCTTTGCTCAAACTTTTGCCTCTAATTCAACCTTAGACGATTCCGGAGCTATTCCTACTCCTTCAACCCCCTCTAACTCAATTATGCCTAAAATTAGAATTTCTTTTAAAGATGTCATTTCTGCTCTCTCTGAGCTTAATACTAAGAAGGCGTACGGTCCAGATGGTATCCCTCCTGTGGTTTTCAAAACTTGTTCTTCCGAGCTTGAACCTTGCCTCAGAAAACTATTTCGTCTTTGTCTCTCTAATTTAATCTTCCCCTCTTGCTGGAAACGTGCGCTCATTCAGCCTGTGCCGAAGAATGGGGACCCCTCTCAACCCTCCAACTACTCGTCCAATTTCTTTGACCTCCGTTCTCTCTAAAGTTTTCGAATCTATCCTTAACAGGAAGATTTGGAAACATCTCAATTCTTCTAATCTTATATCAGATCGCCAGTATGGTTTTCGTAAGAAACGCTCTAAAGGTGATCTTCTTTCCCTTCTCTCTCTGACTCTTGGTCCTCCGCTCTTCGGCATTTCGGTGAATCTTTTGCTGTCGCGCTGGACATATCGAAAGCTTTCGATAGAGTCTGGCACAAAGCTTTGATTTCTAAACTTCCCTCTTTCGGTATCTATCCTTCTCTCTCTGATCTTCTCACTAATTTCCTTTCCGGTCGTTCTATAGCAGCTGTTGTAGACGGCCACCGTTCTTCCTTTAAATCTATTAATAGTGGTGTTCCTCAGAGTTCTGTCCTTTCCCCAACACTTTTTCTACTATTCATTAATGACCTTCTCTCTGTTACTTCATCTCCTATCCACTCCTATGCTGATGACTCCACCCTTCATTATTCCTTCCAGTTTAAAAAACGTCCCACCTAACAGCAGTTGATAGACTCGAGAAGGGTAGCCTTGGAGCAACTAACCTCTGATCTTTCTAGTATTTCAAATTGGGACAGAGAGAACATGGTTGTTTTCAATGCCTCAAAAACTCAATTCCTTTATCTCTCCACTCGACACAATCTTCCACACAACTATGATATCTTCTTCGAAAACACACAACTCAAGCCTTCATCTGTTCTTAATATTCTTGGTGTTTCTTTTTCTCGTGATCTTTCTTGGAAAGATCACATTACTTCTCTTTCTAAACAAGCTTCTAAGAGGTTGGGTGTTCTGAGGCGCCTTCAGAATTACTTCACGCCACCCCAGTTGCTTTCTCTGCATAGGGGTGTTGTTCGCCCCTGTATGGAGTATGCTTCGCATATCTGGGGTGGTTCCACACACACAGCTCTCCTTGAGAAGGTGGAGTCTAGGGCATTTCGTCTCATCAATTCTCTTGCTCTTACTAACTCTCTTCAATCTCTTTCTGCCCGTCGAATTGTTGCGTCACTCTCTCTTTACTATCGCTATTACAACAGACACTGCTCTTCTGAAATCTCTCGTCGCATACCTCCTCCATTGAGAAGACCTCGTGCGACACGCCTTCCTACACAGTCTCATTCTTTCTCTGTCCAACTCTCCGACCCCAGACTTAACCGCTATGCTCAATCTTACATATACTCTACTGGTAAAGTCTGGAACACACTTCCTTCATCTGTTTTCCCAACTTCCTTTGACTTGCATACTTTCAAACGCCGAGTATCTGGACACGTCGGCCTCCATCGACCATGATAGATCTTTCCCAACTCCGGTGGAATTTGGTAGGCCTATGGCCTTTTCCCACCGGAGGAGATAAAAAAAAAAAAAAAAAAAATTCGGAATATATCCTTTCTTGAATTTTTCTGTAGATCTTGATATACGTACGTGATTTCGTTCTTTAATTCCTGTATTTTCTTTTATTTCAAGTTTATTACTATTTATAACTGGCATGGTTTTTAACATTTCAATATGGGTTTTCTTAATTGCTCGAGGATATAATCGGTTATGGGAATAGTCTAAGTCCTTCTAAATATCAATGTTTTTAAAAGTATTCATTTTTTAGTAATATATATATATATATATATATATATATATATATATATATATATATATATATATATATATATATATATATATATATATATATATATATATATATATATATAAATGTTCTTTACACACGTACAACAATTGCTGTTTGATTCACCGAAAAAGTTTTTTAGTAGCTTAAATCTTTAACCTGGAACTTCGTACCTTTATTGTTAACTTTGGGTATCTATCATCTTTTAAATTATCTCTCTCACAGCGTTAGCGACCGTAGGGACTGTTTATCTTTTAGAGGATTTCACCATAAATATGTACCCTGAAAACCCATCACTGACGAATAATAAATATCGAAAATAATTATTATACGATCTATATTTAATCAAATCTGTTAAATTCAACTGCCAATATGCTCAGTATCATAAGCTTTGGTTTTACTACTTTTAAATTTTTTATGCACAAATTTATGTAACGTGTAAACATCCTTTCCTGAAAAATGTTCTTTCAAGTCTTTTTTATTTACGAGGAAACTGTGATGAGAATCTTAAAAAATTCACTGTAGCTATGAGAATAACCTATATCATTAAAATATTTCTCTATATACCACCTCCTTTGGATTCATAATGAATAATTATATACAAACAAACAAGGAAATTGGATGGGAAATAAAGTGAAAATATTTATTTATTTAAAAGTTTACAACGCCTAAAATACAGACATTCATCCAGTATACATGAAAAATCACCTTCTTATACAATTAAGAAGCACGGTAGCTTTCCTTTTATTATGCTGAAGGGTAGGAAATATTAACATTTTTCCCTTTTTAACCTAGCTGAGACAAAAGAGGTTCCTGTAGAGGTTATCTCTGGCATAGGGGTAGCTGAAATGTTTTTCAAATCAGATAACCGTTGTTTATATTAGGAAATTAATAGCATGAAGTTCTTTTTTAATTTTGAGCAATCCTTTCATCGTGGTTTCTTTCACTTTCTTTGTGAGATCAGAAATTAGATCGACAATGTTTAATCCTGTAACTGTTTCTCGATAAAAAAAAAAAAAAAAAAAAATTGTCCGGAATCATCCCATGATATTTGAATTTTTAAATTATTGTATTATTCAATTCTATTGTATCTAGATATAGCATTTAGACACTGTTCAAATATGTGTCAGATTTTTAATACTGCAATCAATCAACTATCAGAAGATTGACGGAAATGAAATAAAATTCACTTTTTCTCCGACTACCTCCTAACTTAGTGTATTTCCAAATGAAAGAAATGACTATGAGAGTTATAATTTAAATATTACACTCATTCGTATTAAGGGTGGTAGTGGACTGTATTTTTTAATTTTATAAGTGTAACACGAATGAGGAGAATTAACAATTCTAATTGTTAATTCTAAATTCCATTTGGATCACACTTCACCTGTTCCTTTAATTCCTCAATCGAAATGACCCTTTTCATCAGATATCAAAGGAACAGCCAGAGATCGGGTCCTTAAAAATATAAAGTATGTTGTTTAAAAAATAATTAATTTATTTAAATTTCAATTTTATCCTTCGTACCCTCTCCTTTCGAATCAAACCATCTCAAAAGAAATAAAACTGAATTTCAGTATATTTAAGAATGGCTTAATGCGAAATTAACTGAAGAGTCATACCTTCAGTACTGAAGTAAGTAAGAGAATAAAAGGAAGAATAAATTTTCATGGTATTCTTTATTATAATGATAGTAATAGAAGTCTGTATGTAATTGAATATATAAAAAATAAAATAAAAATGAAGTGTTGTTGATTTTACTTTAATATAGGTTTGTGATCAATGTTTATTTAAATATATGCAATATATATAAATAATATGATAAATAATTTGATAAATAATATATACAGAATAATATAAAATAATAGATAAAAAAATATTCGTTAGCGTAAAAAAATATTTACAATTAACTAATAGTAGAATCTTAGGTAAAAACTAAGTTATTTGTATAAGATTCATATTTCTATTATTACAAATCCTTAAATTTATTAGTATAATAATTTTATTTACAACCCAACTACTAAGATTCGTGTGGATTAGTCAAAAAAAATAGATATTTATATCTACTAAAATAAATCTATAAATAATGTTAGTAATAATATAATCAAGTAGCCTATCTATTTATAAGTTTGTATGTATCTAAAAAAACAAAAATAAAAAATAATTTAACTGTTTATCATGGCGTTGCGAGCAATGCTGCGTGTGACAATAATAAACACCAAGAATGTGTTTTAAATTTCGCCGAAAAAAAAGGATAGTAAAAGAAAAAAAAGACTTGAAAAAACTTGAACTCCCTAATTATACTGTTGAAAACCCCACATCTGAAATAAAAATAAAATAGACGACTCAAGTAGATAATTTAGTTGACTATGGTTAACGTGGGAAATTGCATAATCTAAGACAGAACTTAATATTCTGCAATTTTGCGTAGAAAGTCAACTAAAAATAAGGAATTGTTAAGTCGAAATCTCGATAAAATTTTCGTTCTAGTACTCTCCGGAAAAGTAGAGATCTAGCGATTTCCACTTTTCTTGAAGCTTGGAAATTTTAAGGAGACAACAACTTCGGAATTAAATCGCTGAATATAGGAAAAAAGGCACTTCTTTTCTTACTTACCACAGGTGGGGCGTGCCAAAAAAACTAACTAAGGAAATTTCACCAGTCAGAGCAAAGGTAAAATGTTTCCGTCAGATTATTTTATAAAAAAAAGCAATAATCTGACCCTGGCTTAAGCCTCCTCTAATTAGAATTAGAGTTCTATACCTAAAGGGGTTTGCGAAAGTTTAAACACCACGCAAAAATGTTAAAGAAATAATAATTTAGACTGTAATTAAAAATTTTATTTAAAGGAACTCAAATAATGCTTTAAAATTTGAAAATAAAGGAGGGAGTCTAAAGTTCCTTTAAATTACAGTCTAAAACCTCAACACCTTCTTATAACGAAAGAATGTGCTAAAGTGGCCTTGAGATATGCAAATTTTGACCTTTTATACGACACACCGTGACCGAAAGGAAATTTTCTTTCGTTAAGTAATAAAATAATCTCAATAAAATTTTGTGTTTCTTTCCCTTTTCTAATTTAACCAAACGAGTACAAGCAGCGACACAAAGCTTTCATATACCCCAAAAATAACAGTTTTATTTGATTTCTTCCCATTTTTTAATTCTTTCTGAAACACCTGTCGTTATCTAAGGTATTTTACTATATTTACTATAGATTGACACTAAAAGTCACTAGATTGACAGCAAAAATAAGTTTTATAATCTTTAAATTTAATAAACAGTTAAATGTATTTAATAAAATTTAAAAATATAATTTTTGTTTGTTCTATTATATTTCTCCTTGTTGGAGAAACTACTCCTAAATCATTTAAAAACTTAAATGTAATTGTCTTTCAAATACAGATGATGTCGACCATTTTTCCAAAACAATCTTTACCAACCTTATTAAGGTATTATTGTAACTGTAAATATCATTCCACGACTAATTTTCATTCATTAGTCATATAAAGAATAACAAATAAATAATTTTTAGTCGTATATATGTATAAAAAACAATTGTAATAATGAATATCTTCATTTTATTTCATTTAATAATCGTTAAAGTGAAAAAACGGAACAGTTGGTATCTAACGTCATTCGACTTCCCTTTCAATATATTAAGTTCCAGATGTTGCCAGACGAATATTTTTATCTAATTAAAGTTTTTATTCATTACTTTTATTTTTAAAAGTAAAATATTATTAATTCATTGTACATAATTAATAACTTTTTAGTAAAAGAATGAAAAGTAATTACATTCTTAATAAAAAATATAAGGGTTTTCAATAAAAAAGAAATTGACAATTCAGATACCGTTATCTTTAGTCTGTTGAAATGTCCTTGACACACAGAAAAATACGCTCATGCGTACACAATTTGTTAAAGCAAAGTACGGTATTCTTCAAAACTACACTGAAATTAAAGTGCCATCTTTCACTTATATCCTTGGTTGTAAATGTATTAAATATTTGCAACAAATATATGTTGAAGGTTCTTTTCTTCTTCTTTAGATGATACATTCGTTTCATTGGTATATGTTTATAAATATAATTACTTAATAAAGGCTGATACTGCTGTTCTTTTTATGACGAGAATAAACAGTAAATTTCTCAACTTTATCTTCATTTGATTTCTGCATCAAATCATTCAACACAATTATTTAATGACCTACTGTACCTTAAAGTGATTTCATATCGTAGACACCCTAATGGGAGTGATTTACATCTTTAAACTCATTAAACTTTTCTTGGCAAGCATTGCAACACCAAATGATTTTAGTGGGTTGTTCTTCAAAGATATCAGCATGTTTTAATATTTTTATTAGTAAAACCGTTTAGCCACATCCTTTACGTCCCGCTATAAACGCGTTGCGGAACTAAGGAACATAAATTTACCAACAAATCATTCTTTTCAAATACAAACATAAATGAATTAGAATATTTTAAAAAACAAAAGTATATATATATATATATATATATATATATATATATATATATATATATATATATATATATATATATATATATATATATATATATATATATATATATATATATATATATATATATATATATATATATATATATATATATATATATATATTAGACGATAAAGAAAGAATAAAATATCAGTACTGAGTTTTATTAACAATTATAATATCGTTTATCAAAAGTAATGCCAATATAGAATTTTATTAACGTATTAACATCTCCCAAACATTATTGTATACTTTTATATTAACTCTACAGCGAAAATTTATATTATGAAACGTACTGTTACCAGGAACAAGTAATATATTTTCATCTCTAATTTTTGGTTTTAATATTTCATAGCTCCATCTTTTTCCGAATTCGATTCTTTAAATATTCCATATTTTTCCTTCACTGTCTAGGCTAGGGTCTTCATTTTTTAATTTTGTATATATATCGTAGATTATTTCTTAGGCCTTTTCCAAGTTGTCTTCGAATTTTTCAGCTTTTTAAACTTTTATTTCAAATTTAGTGCGTAATTTCAGAAAACTGTTTATTTGCTTTGAACCTCATATTATAAAACCATGATTGTTTCCTGTATAATCTGATTCTCTACAAAGGAATCTTAACATCACACCTAAAATTTTTGTTCGAGTTCTTGATGTAATATTCACGGAGATACGTTTTTCTCCGATCACTGGTTTTAAATATGAATAAATTTCACCTCCGGGTATTTTTACA
>SEYY01022662.1:15000-17715 GCA_009176605.1 Armadillidium nasatum | reverse complement strand
TTTGCATCATAAATGCAGTGCACAATATCAACAATGCATCATATGTTTCTTTAAGCTCTTTACTGTCTTAAACACGTACAGTGTTTTATATATATATATATATATATATATAATATATATATATATATATATTATATATATATATATATATATATATATATATATATATATATATATATATATATATATATATATATAAGGCATACGGTCCGGATGGTATCCCTCCTGTGGTTCTCAAAACCTGTGCTTCCGAGTTGTCACCCTGCCTTGGTAAACTTTTTTCGTCTCTGTCTTTCTACTTTGACCTTCCTTTCATGATAGAAGGGTGCATTTATTCAGCCCATTTCCAGCAAGAAGGGAAGACTGAAGTAGAAAGACATAGACGAAATAGTTTACCAAGTCAGGGTGCAAACTCGGAAGCACAAGTTTTGAGAACCACAGGAGGGATACCATCAGGACCGTACGCCTTCTTAGTGATAAACTCAAAGTGAACTGAAATGATGTATTTAGAAGAAATTACAATTTTAGGCATAAATGAGTTGGAGGGGGTTGAAGGAGTAGGAACAGCTCCGGAATCGTCTAAGGTTTAATTAGAGGCAAAAGTTTGAGCAAAGAGTTCAGCTTTAGTAGAAGGTAAAACGGCAGTTGTGCTGTCAGAAGATACTATAGGAGGGAAAGAGGAAGAAACAAAGTTAGAATTAACAGTTTTTGCAAAATGCCAGAAAAGGCTTGAAGAGGAACCAAAAAGATTAGTGCATTTACGACGGAGAAATAGGATAGATTTTGCATGATTCCGGATTGAAATACAAGTTGCATGGGTTGCTGGAGTTTGAAGACGACGTTAATCTCTGAATATAGCATCGCTCCGGAGGATAGCAAGAGAACAAGCAAAGTTGCACCAAGATTTAAGTTTATTAAAAGAGAAATAATATGAAATGTGTACCTCCATGCAGAGAGAATCACCTCGGTTACACGCTGAGCACTTTCCGAGGGACGCCTCCCACGGAAACAGTAATCATTCCATGGGAAATCAGTAAAATACAACCGCGAGTTAGTGGCAATGAAATGCCAGAAACATCTCCTCGCCGAAGACTGGGGCCGTTCTTGCGGAAGACTTGAAGAGATAGAAGAGGATACAGTGATAAGAAGGTGATCGGGTAAATCCAGAGGAGGAAAGAGCTTAACAGTGTAAGTGGAAGGATAATAAATAAGGAAAAGATTATGTATGTTGGATTCACCATCAAGACGGTTACGGATACGGGTAGGGAGATGCACCAACTGCTCAAGGTTGTTCTAAATAGAATATGGTAGGCGAGTTCACCAGCTGGATTATGAGGACTAGATGAAAGTCATTGGCAGTGATAAACGTTGAAATCACCTAAAATAATGATTTCGGAGAAAGGAGAAGAAAGAATGAGCTCTATTTTGGAGTTTATTTTAAATAGTCGAAGAATTTTTTTATAGTCAGTAGACAGGACAAATGAAATTCGTTGTCGAGTTGCAAGAAAGTTTAAGTCATAAAATAGAGAATTCGAAAGACCCCAAATTAGAGACACGAGAACAGACAACATCTTTGCACACATATAAGCAACATCCGCCTTTGGCCGAAAATTGAGGATAGAGACAGTAAGAAAAAACTGAGTATAGTTTGCTATCAGAGCACTCAAGCTCATGAGTTTCAATTAAGAACAAGAGATAAGGTCTAGAAGAAGAGAGGTGGTGTTCGACAAAGTGGAAATTAGACAAAAGACCGCGAATGTTACAGAAATTAATAAAAAATAGACCGTGCACAAGGGCAAGTCAGCATTAAGTTCTTGGAGGCACCAACCCCCCAAATGGGGGAAGGGTTGGGCGAGGGGCATTGTTTGGATGCCGCCCCTCAAGCAACTCCGAGAGTTTTTTGTTTCGCCATTTTATAAGGGAGGGCGGAGGGGGGGGGGCATAGACACTCCAATCTGAGACGAGGGTACATTAAAGACTTCTCTGAGAAGGAGAGTAAAGGGCAACGGAGTGAAACGGAATGGTCTAACCCACCCTATCACCCCACGGGTTAAACCCAGCGGAGGGTACTTTCATTGCTTCGGAAGGTGTTATGTATTTTCCCTACACATATATATATATATATATATATATATATATATATATAATATATATATATATATATATAATATATATATATATATATATATATATATATATATATATATAATATATATATATATAATGGAAAAGAAGAATCTGAAAGAGTAATTCTGAAAAGTTACATTACTTTGTTTCATGGACCATAAACTCCATAATTAAATTTCGAGCTTATTTTATTGTACCATAATTGTGTTATAAGTTGATGTATAAAAAATATAATATATTTACAGCTGGGATTAAAAAGAGAGTAAAAAGAGCTGAAACAATGTCTTTTATAGCTCCATTATTTTTCCTCGCAATACTGACAATACGAATAGAAATAAATAAAAATGGTTTGGGGTTATTCCCTTCTTATAAAGGAGGGTTTATACTGATTATATATTGACAGAGAATGAAGCTTGTTAAATCTAGTTTATTCCTTATATAATTTAGATTAAATCATATAAATTTAATCTAAATGGATGAGTTAGCATTTCTAGAAAAATAGATGAGTCAGTATTTTTTTTGTCCCAGGTAAAGTAGATGAGTTAGCATTTCTTTGTTCCAGGTAAAGTAAATGAGTCAGCATTTCTA
>SEYY01022662.1:0-5000 GCA_009176605.1 Armadillidium nasatum | reverse complement strand
CATTGTCTATATATATAAGATATTTAAAATAATAATAATTACAATAAAATAATAAAAATAAAGTAATGATATTGATATTGAAGTAACATAATAAAAATAAAAAGGCTGGACTATTTTGGAAAAAAGCACTTCTTTATTGAGTGAAAAGGATAATAGAAGAAGCTTGATCATTCAAGGATGGGCAATGAGTTTTTATATATAAAACTTCAATATCCTACAATCAAGAACGGAAGATTCATGTTGAAGGATAGAGAAGTTAGAAGAAGAAACAGGGTGGGAATCTCCATGGTCTTTTATGGCAGAGTGTTTAGGAGAGCAAAGAGGAAGGTCAGTTCTAAAGGAAACTTCTCTATGCTTATCAATCTTCATTTTCAATTGAAGACCAGTTTAGTCTACATACGCCGCATTACAGCTAGCACACTTAAATAAATAAATAAATGAAGATCTGAGTAGCATTGAGTGAGAATCCTTGTGTCTGAAGAAAGTATGAATTGAGAGGGAGTTATAATTTATAAGAATGAGATGGCATTTGGAGAATGTAGCTTAAGCATAGTAAGAATATTTCTATTAAGCTGAGATCTAAGTGATCCTATATACAAAAGTTTTAAGTATATTTTTTGCTTGAGTACAGTACGAAAATGAGGAGTTATTCTGAAGATATTAGTGAGACCCTCGTTAATTAATACTTTTCCCACTTAAAACTTTGGGAATAAATTAAAATGGGAAAGTATTTTAATATATTCCATCTCTGTATGGAATATATATATATATATATATATATATATATATATATATATATATATATATATATATATATATATAATATATATATATATATATATTATATATATATATATATATATTTATATATATATTATATAAATATAAAATTAATGATTGACCGCATGTCACATGCATTTCTCATTTGTGGATCGCGATAAAGATTTTCGTCAAGTACAGATGCGGATGTAGAATTTACCTAAGTGAGAATGCGGATGTGGAATTTTCGTAACTGCGGATGCAGATATTAATTTTGATGAGGATGCTCCGTGGATGCGAATGAGGATGCCATCACTATATAATAATATATATATATATATATATATATATATATATATATATATATATATATATATATATATATATATATATATATATATATATATATATATATATATATATATATATATATATATATATATATATATATATATATATATATATATATATATATATATATATATATATATATATATATATATATATATATATATATTATATATATATATATATATATATATATATATATATATATATATATATATATATATATATATATATATATATATATATATATATATATATATATATATATATATATATATATAATATATATATATATATATATATATATATATATATATATATATATATATATATATATTATATATATATATATATATATAAATATATATATATATATATATATATATATATATATATATATATATATATATATATATATATATAATTTAAGTATTCAAGTGCGATTTTGTTAAAATAAAAAATGAACAGGCCTAGCAAGTTGACACCCACAACGATGAGTAATTATTTATAATTTTAAAAGAAGTTATACAAAATTATGTACGTAATATTATTGAGTTACATAAGGATATAATACACATTATTATTATTATTATTATTATTATTATTATTATTATTATTATTATTTTTACATTTAGAATAAAGATTAAAAAACCATATTCTAAGAATAATTAATTCTATCGCATCTATAAAAAATATTTTTAATAATAATAATAGTTAATAATAATATATAATAATAATAATAATAATATAAATAATAATAATAATAATAATAATAATAATAATAATAATAATAATAAAAATAATAATTAATAAAAAAATGTAAGAAAAAAATTTAAAAAATTTGTAAAATATTCTGAAATATTACATATTATTATTATTATTATTATTATTATTATTATTATTATATTATTATTATATTATTATTATTATTATTATTATTAGTTTTTGTTATTTTTACTACTCGTACTTATTTTTCAAGTTACAAAATTTACTAGTGTTCATATTATTATTATTATTATTATTATTATTATTATTATTATTATTAATATTATTATTATTATTATTATTACTATTATTATTATTATATTATTATTATTTTTATTATTATTTATTTTTAATATTTTATTATTATTATTATTATTATTATTATTATTATTATTATATTAATTAATAATTTTTTTTTTTATTAAAAAATTTCAATTTATTATTATTATTACTATTATATATTATTATTATTATTATTATTATTATTATTATTATTATTAAAGTTACCTAATTTCTTTTATTTTATTACTATTTTTAATTAGTAATACAATGTACCATAATATTATATTTTCAATGATATATAAAAATATATAACTTATTATGGCTCAAACGACTACACCTTTTTTATTATCCTCAATTACCCCTTTTTAGTGAAGTGTATTATTTTAATGTCAATTTCAAGGTGTATAGGTATATTTGTTCAATAGGTGCATTTGATCAATAAGCGTATTTGTTCAATAGGTGTATTTATTTAATAGGTGCATTTGATGAATAAGTGTATTTGATCAACAGGTGTTTTTGATCAATAGGTGTATTTGATCAATACATGGATTTGATCAATAGGTGTATTTGTTCAATATGTGTATCTGATCAATATGTGTATTTGATAAATAGGTGTATTTTATCAATGTACATTTGTTCAATATGTGTATTTGATCAATAGGTGATCAATTTGATCAATAATTTTTTGCGTTGATACGTACGAAACATGGATTTAATGTTAAATAAATACATGTTAAGTACTTGCTTTTGGCTTCTCTATATTTTTTGAACTAGTATTTAGGTTTTGGGGCCGGAAACACCTTTCAACGTACTACATTCCTGGCGAAAGGTTTGAGATAAGTGGAACATTGAACCTAGAGTCTTAAATTTCGAGTATTTTATGTTTTAAGAGTGTTTGCTACCACTGGAGAATGACGTCTCTACACTGCAAAAACTGTCCTAACGAATCGTTGGGACAAGTGGAAAAAAATGTCATAGTAAAATTTTCAATAGAGAAAAGACATGTTAATCATTAGAAAGTCGCTTCACCGATTTATTTTCTAATAACAAAATAACTGAAAAAAATTTGGTGCGACATTTTTGTCACTTGTCCCAAAGATTCGATAGGACAATTTTTGCAGTGTTTTAAATAGTTCTAACGAATCGTTGGGACAAATGAAACAACAAATTTTTTTCAGTGATTTTCATATACAATAAATCGGTGAAGCAACTTTCTTATCCGTAACATGTCTTTTTTGAATTGAAAATTTTATTGAGACATTTTTTGCAACTTGTCCCAACGATTCGATAGGACAATTTTTGCATAAGAGTTTTAAATAGTTCTAACGAATCGTTGGGACAAATGAAACAACAAATTTTTTTCAGTGATTTTCTTATAAAATAAATTGGTGAAGCAACTTTCTTATCCGTAACATGTGTTTTTTGAATTGAAAATTTTATTACGACATTTTTTGCAACTTGTCCCAACGATTCGTTAGGACTTTTTTTTGTGGTGTAGGATAAACCCATCTTAGACCTTCAACTTAATGATTTGCTCGAATCAACAATGACAATGTTCGAATTCCAGTGAAATTGGACTTTCTGTGTGTTGAAGTGCTTTGTTATGTTGCGTGTGAGCTTCTGAAACTGTAGAGTCTGTAATTGTTTTGCAGGCTCCGACTTCGACTCCAGCTCCAGCTCCAGTTATAGCTCCGGCCTCCTGCTCCGGCTCTGACTCCAGCTTCAACTACAGCTCCGGCTCTAGCTCCAGCTCCGGCTCTATCATTTCAAAATTATGTGGTTTTCATTTTGTACTTCATTCTCTTAATAGCAAAAGGTTTGAACTGAAATGTTTTGAAAAGTGTCATTAAAAAAAAAAAAACAATGAAGAAGAACCAGAGAGCTCATTATTATTTATTTATTTAATGTTTTTTTTTTTTTTTTTTTTTTTTTTTCAGAGGGAAGAGTTTTTTAATGCGAAAGAGAATAGATTTTGTACGATTCAGGGATGGAATAAAAGTTGCATACGAATCTGATGTCTGAAGACGAAGGCAATTCCTAACGACAACTTCACTACTTCAAATAACAAAAGGACAAGAAGAGTTAACCCAAGTTTTATTAGTTTTAGATGATTGGAAAGAATGCGAAATGTAACCCATCCATTAAAAAGAAAATCCCTCTTAATTTTGAGTTTTGAATACTTCGAAGGACCCTTGCACTGAAGCAATAGTCATTCTATGGGTAGTCAAAGACGTACAACAACAAGTTTGACCAGTTAAAGTGCCAAGAACCATTTCTCTCTTTTGGTGGTTATCTTTCTTGCGGAAGACTTAAAGAGGAAGAATAATTTACAGAGATAAAGAGATCAGAGGAACCATAGGTGGAAACAGTTTAACAGAAAGGAGAAAAATTGGAAATTAGGGAAAGATTCGGAATATTGGGCTTCTCCCCAAGACGATCTGGGATGCGAACAGGGAACTGTACAAAAAAGATATAGAATATTGGGCTCTTCCCCAAGACGATCAGAGATACGAACAAGGAGCTGCACCACCTGCTCAGACTTATTCTGGATAGATTATTAGTAGACGTGTTCTTAGCTGTTTCTGGAGAATGAGAAGTAAGACAATCGAAGTTGGTGAACATTAAAATCAACAAGGATGATTTCAGAATAAGAGAAAGGTGAGAGAATGTGTTCTATTTCATTGCTTAGGATAGTCTGTTGAGTTTGAAGATAAATAAACAAATCAGAGGAATTTAGTAGTAGATTGGTAAGAGAGAATTAGTCATAAGATTAGAAAATTCAGACTCCTCCAAATCAAACACACGACAGCAGCAACATCATTACGCACATGATCATAACAACCGCC
>SEYY01022661.1:67500-81469 GCA_009176605.1 Armadillidium nasatum | reverse complement strand
AAGCCGGATTTTTGCAATATGCAATTTGCTTTATATTTAACAAGAATCTTTTGTAAATCTTTTCAAGAAGGACATAATAATTATAATACTTCTTATTATAATTATTCTATTATTAATTAATTATTAATACTTCATATTATAATTATTCTATCATTATTATTATCATTGTCATTACTCTTAGTAGTATTACTAAAGGTGGGGCAAGTTGTTATTGAAACTTAGTTATCTATAAAGGATATATCGCCCGCCGCTTGTACTAATTGACGTCATATAGGGACTATATAAATACGCCCATATGGACGCCCCCCGAACATTACAAGCCTGGCTTAAGATTGAAATGGACCTCCATTCGCACTATGCGATGAGCTCCAAAAGTAGCCGGTTGCTTTACTGCTTCGCTGTTTAGCATTATGTAAATCATCCTCAATGATTTACAGGACCTTCAAAATGATTTACAAAATCTTCCAATACATTAAATTTTAACAAGTAAAATTTTATAACTAAAACAGAAAAACAAATTAGCACTATTCCCAAGTATATATATATATATATATATATATTTGTGAATATTATAATTAAAAACTGTACAATATATATATATTTATATATATATATAAATATATATATATTCTTTTAATTATTTTCAGAAAATAGACGTAATATCTCGGCGTAGCTTTTTATATTTTGATAGCTTTTAGTAGTTTTTGTATTTTAGCTTTTGGTAGTCTTTTAGTAGTTTAACTTAGCCATTTAGATACCGTGGGCCGAGCTATTCATTTGACAAATAAATAAACTATAAAGGAAATCCAATTGTTCTAAATTATTCCTAGAAGCCCCAACCTGGTGGTCTACGTTTAACGATATTAATCCCGACGAAGGTTGTATCTTATACTATTAAATTGTGGCGGTGCTTGTAGTGCTACTGGATCGACCATATAAAAGGAAAGAACCTATACCGTTAGCAGAAAATACATTATAAAAAAATCCATCAGGAAAATCATTCGTCAGGTCGAGTTGGAAGAAAAGTTGCGTGTAAAGGAACGCAAGGGTAGCATACAAGGGAATCCCCCGCCACAGTAATTTGGCGCCCTCCTTACAGGACTGATTCAGTATTTTTCAGAAGCCAATTCAGAAAAAGAAGCAGGCAGAATCAAAGAAGAAACGCCTGAGAAGTCCACAGAAAAAGAAATAACCGCTAAAACGCTAAAATTATAGAAGAAATAGCGTAGCGAAGTAAATAACAAAATTTAGAAAATAAATAAAAACGTCGTCGTCAAAAGAAGAGCCCAGCATCTCCGAAACCCCAGATAGCCGAACGCATTTCCCGAAGTGAAGAAAGAAGAAGGAATTTGGAATTTGTTATCGAAGAGAATTCCAAAAATCGGATGTCCCAGGAATTCGTTATAAGAAACATTCCTGACGTTGAAGGGTCGGAACTCGCCATAAGAAGAGGTTCCGATAATTCGCCGTCGCATGTGATCGCACTGAGGAAGAAGCTACGTCGAGGTATTGCGTCATCCAGGGTCGATAAACTACCAGAACTTCAGTCGCGTAGACCGTCTTCCTTGAGAGAAGTTCCAGGTCTACAAAGAGACTTTTCATTCCCCCAGTGACTGTGCGAAGGAACGAGGCCGACTTCACCCCAAAATCCATTGTGTAACCCAGTTCTTTGTGGAAGGTGATTATAAATAGAAATAAACAAAGGCGATATATATATATATATATATATATATATATATATTTTTTTTTTTTTTTTTTTTTTTTATTTATATATATATATATATATATATATATATATATATATATATATATATATATATATATATATATATATATATATATATATATATATATATATATATATATATAGTAGTAGGATAGCATATAGTGCTATATTGCATTTTTATTCCCAAGTGAAAAACCAAATTTCCCTAGGTAGAAAGATTATAGAAAATTTGTATATAAATTTTCTTTAATAAATATCATATTCCAATTCCAACCATTAGAGTCAGGTAGAACAACTCAATCAACCAATTTGTTTGGCCATCTGATTAACTAATTGATAAAGATTTGATTGTATGCAAGCTGAATGAAAGCATAAAAGAAGGAATTTCTGTGCGAAAAATTGGTCTATCACAGATGTATAACGATCTGTTAGCAATAACATTCATTTTGTCATTTGTTTGTATGTATTTGTTGATACTTGTTCTTTGCGTAAAATTTAACGAAAGAATTGAAAAGTGTTTGTTTCCCAGAGAAGCACCATCGTGCTTGTTGAATGTAATAACTGTATAAAAGAAAGCACGAAGTACAGTGTACAATCTTTACAATCTTTTCTTCTCTTACAAATTTCTCCAAACAATTACATTAAAATTGTCTGTATATACATTTGTGTGCTAACAAGCAATCAACAGCCGATAAAAAGCCGGTTTTTGCTTGACTCACACACACACAGACATGGCTTCAGCCATATTTGTTATTGACTAAATATCAATACCGGATATACATTATCTCTTCTGAAGCTGAGAACTGTTTTCGAAACTCTGCTCAAAACATATAGTGACCATTGACGTCACATCCGTCATAAGATACAAGAACTCAAATTGTTGATTCTCTTTACAACAGAAAACAACAATCTTAAACAGACCAACACAAAAAACCCACAATTTCACCAACAAAAGCCTATACTGCAAATTTTCACAGATTCCGACATTTCGTCGCAATTTGTTACTGACAAATTCATTCGTTTTGCTCGCGAAATCTATGAAACAGTGACACACTTTTGTTGAGAAATTAGTGGAGCAACGCTTATCAACGAGAATTTTAAATATTTCTGTGTGTGCACACACACACACTCTGACGTAAAATTTTAGTTTTAAGCAACATAAAATAAAATATAAATATATATATAATATATATATATATATATATATATATATATATATATTATATATATATATATATATATATATATATATATATATATATATATATATAGGAATTAAGTTCCTATTGTGTGTGATATCACTACAGCGCGTGAGTTAGTCAATCAAATTAAAACAGCGAAAAATTAGGGAGAAAAGTAAAAATAGTAAGAGGAAGAAAGAGGGAGACCATAAGTTAGAATCACGGAGCAGATTCTAAGCCCTCCATCGACGCCGAACGTGTCACACAATATTACGCAACATACACAAACACAAACAGACAACATGAGTAATACAGGCAACAACACTGGTGATGATAGCAATGTTGGAGCAGGAACAAGTGCTTTTAACTTGCAGCGCCTGTTTTATTCAAAGAGCAAGATTCCCTTATTGGAGGGGCCCGGCTCGGAAACCGGACCCAGCGTGCATTTATGGTTAAAACTGCTAGAGAGGAGTTTTGACGCTGAAGGGATAACTGGAGACCAAGAGAAAATCGCAATCGCAAGTTGCAATATATCGCCGAAGGAAACTTCCACTGCCAGAATTGTGTTGGAAAATTGTTTGGAATTGTGCAATGCACAGAGCTTTGCGGAGTTCAAGAAAGCCCTTTTGAACAATTTGGCACCTGCGAGCTCAACCAGAGTTTTTGATCAGTTTGAGGAGTTGCTGAGGTTGCAATGGAATAAAAGCACCTCAATCTCCACGCATATAAATCAATCTTTAGGGTACCTCAACGACTTCTTAGAGGAAGTAGAGGGTAGATATAAAGCCACATACTCGCCCGAGGGTCAGAAGATCTTCCTGATGGCGATACTATATAGTAAATTGCCAAACAGGGCCATGAAAGTAGAGTTGAACAAGGCCATGTCAGTGACCAAAACTGTCACAGAATTAGTAGCTGAGTTGACTGAGAAATTCGGCATGCATAGGCCTGTTTTAGACAAAGTCAGTGCTGTAGATGCACGAGAGGAAAGGGAAGATGAATATGATAGGAGAACTAGGAGAGAAAATATATGGGATCGACCTTATATGCAATCATATCCTAGCTACAGTAAATATAATAATTATGAAAATCGCCAACAGAGAACTAGGGGCCCAAGCTGGAATAGGGGCAATAGGACATCGAGAAATAGTAGTAGGGAAAGAGGCTACGTAAGGGGTAGAGATCTAAGTAAAGGGCCACCAAGACGACGTGACTCCGAGGAACGTGAAGAAGAAGATATCATTAAGAAGATATAATCGATGATATGCCTATTTCCCTCTAGCACATCATTTACTGAGTCTTTATATGCATTTCATATCCCATACCTCATTGATATGTAATTTAAATCTCTGTATTTTAATCAAACTTTTGTATTTAATGCATGAACAAAGACATGTTCGTATCTATCTGGTATGCTAGTTATAGAACTTTCACTCATTATTCAACTCCAAACTATTAAAAATTTAATTTGATTCTCCACGGCTAACTTAACTTTATCACTAAGGCATAAAGAAAGTTCACCTATCATCTATCTAGCATACAAACTGCAGAACTTTACATTAATATTAAACTTAAATTCGCAGATATTAAACTTAATTAATTCTTTATATTCAACTTAAATTTTTAGCAAATATATCATTAAAGTTACAGCAACATCTCTCTAACACACAATTTGTAGAACTTGACATTGCAATTTACATCCTAATTCCACAACATATAACTTAATCTCCATATAAAAACTTACTTTTAACATTTCGGTATGGCCGCACACAAGTTGTTATCTCTCTAACATGCAATTTTTAGATCATTACATACATTTCTTATCTAAATCCTTCAAAATATATTTTATTTCACCATTGCTCACTGAACTTTTTATTATTAAAACATGATCAAAGACATACTAACATCTCTCCAACACACAATTATAGATATCGACATACATATCATACCCTAATCTTCCCAACCCATACCTTAGGATCTCCATATACTCTAACGCTTCGACATGACCAAACACATTTCATCATCTCTCAAACATGCATTTTAAAGAGCCATACATACATTTATTATCTAAATCTTTCAACATATATATTATTTCACCATGGCTCACTAAACTTTTTATCATGAAGTCATTATCAATGACATGTCCATTTCCCTCTAGCACATCATTTATTGAGTGTTTATATGAATTTCACACCTCATGCCTCATTAATATATAACTTGAATCTCTGTATTTAACCTACCTTTATCACTAAGGTATGATCAAAGACAAGCATACATCTTTCTAACTTATAAATTTCTTACCCCAAACTCTTATTCTTATGATATTTATCTCAATGTTTATTCTAAGTTCAACATTTAAGCTGGACCAAAGGCAAACTGAAATATCTTCAACATATAATTTTCAGAACTTTTATTTGTATTTTCGTCTCACGTTCTTCAACATGTTCCTTAATACTCCTCACATCCTTTAACTTTAACCCTTTAATATGATAAAAAGTCACGCAGTAATCCCTCTAGCATATAATTTGTATGACCTTGTATATATTTATATCATATGAACTTCAAAACATACCTTATTACATCATACAATGTCTAACATTGAACGTATGAACAAATTTAAAACCTAATTTATCTATCACATTTTATAAGGAACTACCTGCTTATACACAACTTATCTTTAACAGTGAGCATTGAAATGATCATCAAGGTGTATACTTCTTATTTCTCTTCATCATTCAATCATTCATAACCCTAACACGAATGATAAATTAATTTTTCTATTTGAAGTCTAATTTACATATACATATTTTTATTATTTATGCATATTCTAACTATTTTTTTTTTGTTCATATATTATACTCTGAATGTTTAGAATGATTTTTAATAAAGATGGTTGTTATTTTGCAATGCACAGAGATAAGGATGTGTAAGGAGATTATATACCTAAGATAAATTATCGTAACTACGAGTACATATCTTACTACATTATTTTTCATAACATACTAATTATATTTCTTCAAATTCCAGTTTTTATGAAGTAGCTTGAGCGAAAAATACATATCCAAATATAGAAATCCATAGATGAAATCATATTTTGCTGAACTAATACATAAAACAAGAGTAACTTTGTTAGCTGAAAATTTTTCCTTTGTCTAATAACATTAATTAACCATTACCTAAATTCATAAACTCTCACAGATTTAAACAAGCTTCTAAGGTAATTATTTACATTTGCTAGTCATCTGATTGGTTGAGAAGATGATAGATTCACCTGATTGGGAGAGAAATGATGTCATTGTAATAATTTATGAGGATATATTTCATCAACAGCCGATGAGTACGTATATAAGTACAGGTAAATATGAAGACAAGAATAACTGTACTGGTAGGAAAAGTGTATTTAAAAATAACATTAGATTGAACAATCATCGGTGCTTTGTTCTTTTATGATGGTGAAAAAATATTTAGATCGGAAAGATTGGTATTTTATTGTTAATTTTATTATTAATTTAAAAATAAGTCTTTTTTTTACAATTTCAGGGCTTCACCGCGAGTAATTTTTACAAAAGAAAATTTAAATTAATTTATTTCACTCAAATTCTCGATTTAATGTGAAAGATGCGGATCGTTGAAAATGAATTGTGAATATAATTTCTGTTGGTTTGATAAGAATATTTTAAATGAAACTGATGCAGTGAGATTTTTTCAGAAATACAAAATTACTATTGAAAATAAATATTTTTTTTGATTTGGTTAGGTTAGGTTCGGTTAGGATAAGTTAGGTTAGCTTAGGTTAGGTTAGGTTAGGTTTAGTTAGGTTACGTTAGGTTTAGCTAGGTTAGGTTAGGTTTAGTTAGATTAGGTTAGGTTAAGTTAGGATAGGTTGTGTTTGATTGTTAGCTCTCGATTTACATAAAACTATTTCCTCTAGGTTTGTGCTAATTCAGTGTCAACTTTTGAGCCAATTGGAGGAGATGACTTCAGTTTTCAAATAGATGAGACGTTATTTTTAAAGCGTAAAAATCATAAAGGATGCTATCTATCTATCTATCTATCTATCTATATATATATATATATATATATATATATATATATATATATATATATATATATATATATATATATATATATATATATATATATATATATATATATATATATATATATATATATATATATATATATATGTATATATATATATGGATATACATATTAATCTCATTTATTAAAGAAATAAAAAGGAAGCTCAAAAATGTTTCATATGCATTTCTTTCTATCATTAAATATTATTATTTTCATTTTTAACTTCTAAGGATCTAAATATTTTTTATCATCGTAAAAGAACAAAGGACCCAATCATCAATTCAGTCGTTAAAAATTAATTATTTAATTCAATATGCTAATTCATACCATTAACACACAACCTAGATAAAATGTTGTCTTTCAACAGCAGAAGCCAAACTTTATTTAACCTTCAACTATTAATAAATGTAAAGACTCTACATTCTAACATGGAAATTCCTTTTCATTTTAATAACTTCCTACATTTCTTAATACATGAACTAATTAATATACATACATACATACATATCTACATGTACAAACACGCTTTAATATATATATATATATTTATATAAATAAATATATATATATATATATATATATATATATATATATATATATATATATATATATATATATATATATATATATATATATATATATATATATATATATGGTTGCTAAAGCGGCCTGTAAGAAGCTGGGAATTCTGTTCAGGTTGCGAGAATTTTTTTCTTCTGAGCAGTTACTCCAAAGATATAAGGGTCTTATTTTCCTTGTATGGAGTACTGTTCTCACATTTGGGAGGGTTCGGTTCCTCCTCTCTTCTGGATAGGGTTGAGTCTAAATCTAAAAGATTAATTAACTGTCCCCTAATTTCAAGCTCTCTTGACCCCCTATCTCTGCGACGTGACGTTGGCGCACTATCTCTTTTCTATAGGTACTACAATGGCATGTGCTCGAGGGAATTGGCCTCCCGCATTCCTCCACCATTGCGTCGTCTTCGTTGCACAAGGGGTACCCTGCTTTCACACGAATTTTGTGTTGATGTAGGAAGCCCAACGCTAGCCCGTTGTGGTGCCCTCTTCTTTCCAGCCACCTCTGTTCTGTGGAACTCTCTACCTTCATCTGTTTTTCCTCCTGTATTAAATCTTCCAATCTTCAAGGCTTCAGTCTGCTCCCACTTGAGAGATGTGCGCTAGGTGTGTGTTTGAGTGAGTTTTTCTTCATTTTGTGTGTGCCCCTCCTTGAAAAAGGCTCTGCCAGTGAGTGGTGGCGTTTCTGTAAAAAAAAAAATTAAAAAAAAAAAAATAAAATTTGGGTTGTTGGGGATTGTCTGTGGTAGCTAAATTCGATGATTGTAGAAGAATGATGATTTTGTCACTACTGAGTTTATATATATTATATTTATTATTTATCAATAGTCTGACTCCAAACACTTGTTGAAATTGCAACACCATAGGCTTAAGTTTGTAAAAGGAAACAAGTTCACTCATTATAAAAGGTTTATTTTTAAATACGCTTATTTGGTAGTCACAGAATGTAATTATAAGATTTGAATTAAGTAACACTTACAAGAAATTGCGTTAAGCCTAACAAATGGCGAAATTCACATCAAGTTTACGAGGCGTTAAAAACGTGTGTTTAGCAAGCAATGGAAAAAGAGAATCTGACACAATTCTGTTCTCACTTGCTCGGGAGATCGTACAATCGGGAACCACCGGGGGGAGTTGTTGCACAAAAATTTGGTTCTATTCCACTATACCACTACCTAGGGTCAGACAGGAAGTCAACTAAGACTTAATCCAAAGGGAAACATATTTGATGGCAGGTTGGAGGTGGCAAGTGACTGTCTTGCCTGAGCGAAGTGACATAGGAGAGCAAGTGGGAGCAGAAGAAGAAGTAGAAGTGGCTGGAAGAGAGGAAGGCGGGATATGGAAAGTAGGCAAAGGAGCGGAAGGAAGTGGAGAAGAAGTAGAATTTGAAGTAGTAGGAGCAGGTAAGGATTGAAGTGACGAAGGTGTAGGAGTAGAAGAGGAAGGAAGGTGCTGCTGCGAGGTGGGAAGGTGAAAGAAGCAGAGGGAGGAGAAGGAAGAGAAGGAGAGGGATCGGTGGAAGGGAGGATTGCAGGCTTCAAACGGTCGATTGAAACCACTTCGTGTTTTCCAGAAGGTAAGGAGAAGAGTGAAGCATTTCGGAGATCGAGAAAGCACCTTGAATGGACCTTGGTAAGGTGCCTCAAGAGGCTTCCTGATCCTGTCGACGCGGAGATAAACATGGGAGCAAGTGAAAAGATCTCGAGGAATGTAAGGAGTGAAAGAAGTGTGGTGTAAAGGAGGTGGGATTCGGTAATCTAGCTCTTTCATTCGCGAAACAAATTGCTCAATAAAGTTAGAACCGGAAGCAACAGTAGAAGGAGGCACAGAGAGAAGACCATGAGGAAAGAAGAGGTGCCTTACCAGTAACTAAAGAAAAGGAGAAATGCCTGAAGAGTCTGGCATGGAACGAAGAGCTAGAAGAACTAAGGGAAGGGACAATAGCCAGTTTCCACCACGAGCTTTTAAAGAAGCTTTGAGGACGCGGTGAACCCTTTCTATCTTCCCATTGGTCTGAGGATGATAAGAGGAAGTACGAAGACGATGAAAACCTACCATAGAAGAAAGTTCGGAAAAGAGTTCAGATTCAAATTGTGCACCACGATCAGTGATAACATAGAGAGGCACACCAAAGCGAGAAATCCACCCATGTAGAAAAGCGAACGCGATAGCCTTAGTGCTAACATCAGGAAGCGGAATTGCCTCGACCCAGTTAGTACTTCGGTCTATACACGTTAAAAGATAGGAATAGGTAAAGAAAGCATGTGCAGAAGGGGGAACAGTAGCTGGAAGAGGTCCCACAACATCAATATGGACGGTTTCAAATCTGCCACAGGGAAGGTCTAAGGGCAATATGGGGCTTTTAGTATGGCGGTGGATCTTGGCGGTTTGACAAGGGTGGCATTCCCTGGCCCAAGTCCGGACGTCCTTGTCAATGTCAGGCCAAAAATAGCGGGACTTGACAAGGCGAACGGAAGACTTGACCCCAGGGTGAGAAAGGTCATGTAAAGAAGAGAAAATAGAGCGACGTAAAGGTTTAGGTACAAAAGGACGAGGATATACAGAAGAAGTGTCGCAAAGAATAGCGAGTTGAATCCCATTTATTTACTTCACTTGTTTCATTTTAAACTTAACGCTCAAAACGCCATCTAGCGCGCATGAATCGCCTGAGTCAGATTTCTTCGTTTGTTGTCTATGCCACACACGCCAAAAAGCTTGACAAATTTACTGTGCCTTTCATCGTTTAAAATAGTGTCTTTAACGATATTTGAGTGTTGTTGTTTAACATTTAACATTAAGACTGTGATTATTATATTGTAGAGAAGATATATATCATATAAAACCAAAATTTGTAATAATAAACGTTCTGTGCTACGTAGGCTTGTTTCTTTTATACACAAAACTTAGGCCTGAAGTACTGTGCTGTTTCCTGCTTAAGCGAATAGAGCCAAGTCGTGTATGAATTGTATAAAATAATAAACAGCTATAAATCTCCATCTTACGCAAACTCAATTTGGTGCTTTCAACAAGCCCAAACTGGTGAACTTGGAGTCTTTAGTGAATTTTACCCAGCCTTCTACCTCAAAAGCCGGTACGTTTGTCGCCATCTTGCTTCCGTATTACACATCTTTTATTTTGGAGAGGTCTTTACCGCTTGCAAGAATCAACACCATCGTTTCATTTCAAGAGCCACAGGCGGCTTCATTTCAAGATGGCTTTCAGATTTCACCGACGACAATTGAAATTGATGCGTCTGCAGTCTTTCCATCGTTTTCGGCTTCGGCATCTCTAGAGTCGTTCCATCGTGCATCCGCGCTGTTCCACGCTCAAGCCTTTACACTTTACAGCCGACTTCGCAACCTTCAGCCTACAGTGTCTTATATTTTAATAGTGTGAATAATACTCTTAATATTGTGATTATAATAATAATAATAATTATGATAATTCATTGCCAAATATATATATTTTTTCTGTAATATAAAATGTTCCTTTTTTTTTATTTATTTGCTTGTGGCAGTGTTTTGTTCGTTAAGCCGCTGGACTGCTTCCCCGGCCTCGCCTCTCTGTATCCGCACTCTCCCCGCCATTGAGTCCAGCCTTTAGTTTTAAGTTAGCTTTAAGTACCTCCGGTCTGGGGCGGGGGTAGTGGTGTGGCGACTTGGACGAGCTAAACTCTGGCATAACCAAATATCTTAAATTCTTAAATATCGCATAATAAACAATCCGGCGGTTTCTAGCAGTTGATCGAGACGAGCAAGCCAAACGGAAGACTCTTTCCCCTTGCCTTGTTCTCTCTCTCTTGACTGTGTCAACAACAAGCCGCATACTATCTTTGCTCTCCATATCATTTGTGATTAATAAATTCAAAAACTTAAGTTTATAACGCCTAATAAAATTGTGAAACATCCAAGTGTTTTTCTCCACCATCAAGAAAACGCAAGGCGTATATATATATACATATATATATATATATATATATATATATATATATATATATATATATATATATATATATATATATATATATATATATATATATATATATTATATATATATATATATATATATATATATATATAAATATATATATATATATATATAATATATATATATATATATATATATATATATATATATATATATATATATATATATATATATATATATATATATATATATATATATAATATATATATATATATATTTTTTTTTTTTTAAAAGTTCACATCTCACGGGCATTGCCCTATTGGAGGAGAGGAACTTTCTAGGTAGCATATACCTAGGATCCCGAAGTGGGATCGAACCGGCGCCCTCAAGCACGTGAGTCAATCACTTTACTTATATATATATAATATATATATATATATATATATATATATATATATATATATATATATATATATATATATATATATATATATATATATATATATATATATAATACAAGAAATGCTTAAATTTTGTTTCAAATTATAAAAAAAAAACTCACCTTAAATGGGCCCATTTCAGACTCAGTCCCATCACCTTCAATGCCTTGATGTGGAGGAGTAAAATTCGATTCAATATTACACTTTATTTCCTCCAATATCTTGACAGGTGGGTACTTCCCATCATTTAGCCTACGTACCACTCCGAGTTTGAAGTGAAGGTGCTGGGTTGTTGCCATAAGCAAATCAAAATCATCAAAGATACTGCTGAAACTCGGTTCAAAGCACTTTTCTTTCCCTTTGTTTGGCTTTGGTTGCTTTAGCAAGTAGTTGACTAAGTTTTTGGCATAGTTAAATTTTTTCACCTCTCGTTGCAATTCCACGAGATTGTCCTTGAGGAGGAAGAGGTTAGGCAATAGAACTCCCACGTACGCATTCTTCTCACCCTGCAACATATCCAGCCTAAAAGCAATAGGCGTCATTATTTCGATGTACTCAGCAATTACTTCTTTATCAGTTTTATTAAATACTGGAAGACAAGGCTTTTGTTTCATACAAATGTTGTTGATTTGTGTCATGCTACCATCAAGGTTCTTAAGCAGGTCTTTCAATAGAATCGTATGGGGAATTCCAGCGAGTAATACTTGGTGTTTTAAGCTTTGTTCCCAACTCATTCTTGATTCTCGTAGCAGTTGTAGTTTTCCTATTTTGGGCATTCCACAATGCCTGTGCTTTGGCAAGTGTCTTATTAAATGGATCCTTGGCACCAGAGGACCAGTGAAGAACTTTCGAAAAAACATCCCTAGTAGCCAAGATGTTTAATGTGTGGAAAATGCAACGGCGATGTTTAAGTAGGCAAAGGCCATCGTGTTCTTCAAGCAGATATTTAGATAGAGCGCAAATTTTGCTCTTTTGCGCTCTTAAGAAAAGTTTTTAAGCGCAAATGCAAAAGCCCACATTTTAAAATTTCGCGCAAACCCAAAAACGCAAATTTTTTACCTAAAGCGCAAATTTGCGCTTATGCCTACCTCTGAAATATATATATAATATATATATATATATATATATATATATATATATATATATATATATATATATATATATATATATATATATATATATAATAAGAAAACGGTTAGGATATTGAAAATAAATTATTTTATTGCTTTAATAGTTCATTTATAATAACATTCGCTTAAAATAACATTCGTTTATAATTTATATCACTTAAAGGTCATAATGGCACACTCTGTAGGCAGATGACAACTGACATAGTTAACATAGCGTTGCCTAGCAATAGCAACAACAGCCATGCATGTCAACAACAACAACAACAGCAACAACACTAACAATTGATGTAAGTTTTTTTGCGAAATGTATAATTCAGCAGCTGTAGCAGAGGTTATAGCGATAAACAAGCACGTTATGGCAAAGACCTTAATGTCACAAAAAATTAATCTCATCACAAATAAACATATATCTTTTATTGCATCAGTGATAACATTATTACTCAACACTCTCTCCCAAAGATATTCAGAACAAAGACTTCACTGAATTGCTCATCTGTCCTTTTTTGTATAAGTACATTTTCTTGAGTACTTTCTGTGAGTACTTTTTTCGTAGGTACTTTTTTGCTTTTTATTTATTTTTTTAATTTTATTTGTAATTTTTTTTAATTTTATGTTTTTAACATTTATTTTTTAAAAATTTTATACCATAAGTTATTAAAACAGTAAATCACTCGATCACACAGATATAAAGACACTCGCACATACACATTTTATTACCATGACAAAGACTATCCTAAAATAAATGCCGATCTTTTATCATATTATTTATTGCCCATCTCCCCATACCTACCTCTTACTTATTTACGAAAGAAACATATCTTTTTAAAAATCAAATTTTATATATATATATATATATATATATATATATATATATATATATATATATATATATATATATATATATATA
>SEYY01022661.1:60000-65000 GCA_009176605.1 Armadillidium nasatum | reverse complement strand
TATCTATGGTGTCGAATGAAATATTGTAGTTGCAGCTCAGAAATTGATGGAAAAAGACCGCAGAGTTGGAATTGACTTTTTTGTCCCAAGGAATGTGGGCTTCACATGACTCTGCATACACGATTTTAAGAGAATATTTAGGTCTCAAGAAGTTTGCTACTTGATGTGTGCCAAAAATATTTCTTGAAGATCAGTTAGATTACTTAAATGGTCTTTCGTTAAGTCTTTTCAAATGTAATTGACTAGGAAGACCATTCAATGGATTACTACAGAAAGCAAAATTCAAATCCTCTTCAAGACGTATGTAATTGAAAGCGAAAATTTTTTTTGAATGGCAATGAAAGCCTTAAATCAGAGCTTCAAACTTTTTTTAATTGCAACCCCCTCTCATCAAGCAAATTTTTCGCTACTCCTTTTTCTAATTACCATAAGTAATTAATTATTTTATATTTCTCATTACCATAAGTCTAAAAAAGAAAAAAGAAAAAATTTAAAAATAGAATAAATATAAAAGAAAATTTCAAATTTTCTCTCAACCTCCACTTACAGAAGCTATGCTTTAAATACCTTCTTTCTCTAGTGATATCACCGATTAAAACTGCTGTCAGGAGACTGGGTAAATTTCAAGAACGAAAAATATTTCTGGAAAAGTTTGGGAAAATGGAAATGACGCCATCAGAAGTGTGTCGACTTAAAGGGTGGATATATTGACAAGCGAAAGCAAATTTTATAAATATTTTGCTAATTATCCAGTTTTTGATTTTGCATCAGAACTTTTTTGACTCACCTGATATATATATATATATATATATATATATATATATATATATATATATATATATATATATATATATATATATATATATATATATATATATATATATATATATATATATATATATATATATATATATATATATATATATATATATATATATATATATATATATATATATATATATATATATATATATATATATATATATATATATATATAATTCGGTCTCCTTAAATTTTATAATATTTTACGATGATATATGAACTATAATTTAGATGGATCTTTCTGCTTTACGATTTTAAAATGAAGCTCTACCTATTGCTATATATATATATATATATATATATATATATATATATATATATATATATATATATATATATATATATATATATATATATATATATATATATATATATATATATATATATATATATATATATATATATATATATATATATATGCTTTGTGTTTGTGTGTGCGTGTGTGTATGTATGTGTGTATGAGTGTGTGTATATATATATATATATATATATATATATATATATATATATATATATATATATATATATATATATATATATATATATATATATATATATATATATATATATATATATATATATATATATATATATATATATATATATATATATATATATATATATATATATATATATATATATATATATATATATATATATATATATATATATATATATATATATATATATATATATATATATATGTGTGTGTGTGTGTGTGTGTGTGTGTGTGTGTGTGTGTCGTAATATGTAATTTTTTTCCCCCCAAAATAAAAAATTTAAAGTAATAGTCAAATTAACTTAATTTTTTTTTTGTTTTCTTTGGTGTTTTTATCAATTTATTATTATTATTTTTAAATATTTGACAATGTTTATATCGTTTGCCTTTCGTATATTATTGTTACTATTTATTACTGTGATTATTTTTTTATTTATTTATTTTTATAGAATAATTTTTTTATATATAATTTATTATTCCTTACTCAATAATTTTTAATTTTACACTTTTAAATGAAATTAATAATTTAATTTTGTAATTATGTTAGAAATTATATATTTTTATTATTGAATATTTTATATATATATATATATATATATATATATATATATATATATATATATATATATATATATATATATATATATATATATATATATATATATATATATATATATATATATATATATATATATATATATATATATATATATATATATATATATATATATATATATATATATATATATATATATATATATATATATATATATATATATATATATATATATATATATATATATATATATATATTAATTTATTACTGGCTAGAAGAGATAATAAAATCGTTCATTTTTTTTTTTGTTGTGAAATGAGAACGCCTTCGCAGGATAAAATATATTATGCAAATTTTCCCTTTATTTTGAAAATGGAGAAGAAAATATCTTTTTCCAAAAATTTCATTTTATTTGCCATTTTCATGATTATTTTTTTTATTGTGTCCTTTTAGATTAGAGGCGTAGGGGGGGGGGACCCAAGGGAGGGAGAAATTTTGTTTGAGGGGATAGGGAACAGCTTTCTATTTCAAGGTTTTTTTTGTTGAGGCCAGACTGCAAGAGACATTCCTCCCAGACAAGGTCATCGTGGTCCTAAATATATTTGCACTTTTTATTTATTTGTTTATTTATCTATCTATCTATCTATTTTTTGTTTCTATCTATCTATTTATCTGATTTTTTTTTTTAATAAATTTTATTGTAATTTTAAGGAGATATAGTTTATTAAGCTGGTGTATTTTGTTGTACTTGGTAAAATCTTACTTACTGTACACCTTTTTACGGATGAAATTTGTAGACAAATTTAAGGAACAACAACCAAATTTCTAAATCAGTTTCCTATAGGCTATCATAAAATATTTAAAAAAATATGTAATGTATCGAATAGAACGAGTAATCGTGAAATATGTAATCAAATAGATGTTTTTATCTTTAGACATTATGTAAAACTTCTTATGATTCGTACAGCTATTGGGCTACTCTTTAAGCCTGAAGAAATTGGAGTTCTTGAGAAGAAATCTAGTTAGAGATATTGAAACAATTTTTAATCAGGTCAATGGGGTTTCGATATTTTTCAAAATGATTTTGATGGTTTAAAAGCTAGAATATTTTTTGTTCAAATCAGAGAGAATTCTCTCAGAAAAACTGCATTCCCAGCCAGCTACATATAATGCGTTTGTTTTAATGTAATTTGTTTTTTATTGTTTTAAGTATTTTTGCTATTATATGTACTTTGCTAAAGAAATAAAGAATTAAAATGTCTAAAGTCTATCAACCTATTTATTTTTATTCGTTTTTATTCACATTTATTGATAATTATATTTTATTTATTTATTTACTCCGCAATTTATGCTTCAAAAATGTGTTATCTAATGAAAAAAATGCGAAAAACCTCATGAAACTCACAAAGGTGGGGGAAAAATGTAGGTCATAAATGAAATCAAACATTGACATGCCCAGAAACTTAATATAGTATAAAAATCCATATTCATTTTGGTAATGCTTACGGAAGAGAACTGAATACACTAGTAGTATCATACCCATATTGTCGGTCATGCAACTGCTTGTCCGTAGATTTTCAACTGAAAATGTCGCATATTGTTCCATGTAGTTGCATGCAATATTGCATCGCAATGTTGCAAAAATAAATAAATAAATAATAAATAAAAAAATAAGTAAAAAAAATAAATAAATATAATGAATAATTTTAATTTTTTTTTTTTTTTTTTTTTTTAAAAATAAAATAAATAATAAATAGTATTTTAAAAAATTTAAAAATGAAAATATAATATAATATATATAATATATATATATATATATATATATATATATATATATATATATATATATATATATATATATATATATATATATATATATATATATATATATATATATATATATATATATATATATATATATATATATATATATATATATATATATATATATATATATATATATATATATATATATATATATATATATATATATATATATATATATATATATATATATATATATATATATATATATATATATATATATATATATATATATATATATATATATATATATATATACCAGCCCATATCCCCCCACCTGGCGGATCCAATACTACCCCTAACATATTTTCCACGATGGGAAAAGTAATTAACGACTCAGAGTCGAGCCGGAACCGGAGTCGGAATCGGAGTCGGATCCGAAGTAGGAGTTGGATAAAATAAATAAATAATAAATTAATAAATAAATAAATTAATAAAAATAAAAATATAAAAGGTAAATAATAAATAAACAATAAATAAAATATATAATTAATATATATATATATATATATATATATATATATATATATATATATATATATATATATATATATATATATATTATATATATATATAATATATATATATATAACACAGCTCAAACACACACTCTTAGAACACAATCCAAACCCCCCCTTCTCTCACCAGGACACTACCCAGGGAATCAAAACACTCAAAAATTCCCCAGCTACAGGCCCAGATAACATCTCAAATTTACATTAAAACACCTAGGACCCATAGCCACAACATACCTAACCCAAATATACAACAAATCATACACATACAACTTCATCCCCGCAATATGGAAGAAGGCAATAATTACCCCCAAACTAAAACCCAGGAAAGACCCAAACCTCCCATCTTCATTACCGCCCGATCTCCCTCCTATCCACACTATGCAAACTATTAGAAAAACTCATTCATTCACAAATGCAACCACTCATGCAAACCCCACACTTTCAACACGGACTCACAAGAAATTCCCACTCAACCACCACAGCCCTCACCACTATCTCTCAAAACATAATAAAATGGCCTGAACAAAAAACCATCCCACAGGACCATACTCATTGACCATCGACATCAACAAAGCATTTGATACAGTCCCTAAGATTTAACCTCATACAAAAAATCCTACATTCACCTATACTCAACAATTACAAAAAATGGATTTCCAACTTCCTATCCGATCGTACAGCCCAAGTCTCCAACAAAAACCATCTTTCAAAAATCAGTAAAACTAAGAAATGGTGTCCCACAGGGAGCCATCCTATCTCCTCTGCTATTTAATCTGTACAC
>SEYY01022661.1:40000-42500 GCA_009176605.1 Armadillidium nasatum | reverse complement strand
TGGCAGGGAGGAGTACATTACATAATCTTTCTCTACTACAAAATTTACAAACTTGGTTTAACTCTGCTTGTTTTCGTGCTATTCGTCACAGGGATGCCGCCTTCAAGAATAACCATCGTCTTTAAACTCCAGAAACTCATGCAATTTATATTTCATCCCGGAATCGTGCAAAATCTATTCTCAGTAACACCAAAAACTCATTTCTCCGTAGAAAATGCAATAATCTCTGGTCCTTTTCCTCACGCTCTTTCTGGAATTTTGCAAAAGAAGATCACTTTTAACTTTGCTTCTTCTACTTTCCCTCTTCTTGTAACTTCTGATGTCACAAGTGACATTTTACCTGAACTCTTCTCTCAGGATTTTGCTTCAAATTCAACTTTATGCCGCTTTCAGAGCTATAGCTCCTCTTCCAAACCCCCAAACTCATCTATGCCTAAAATTGTAATTTCCTCTGAAGACGTCATTTCTGCTTTCTTTCAGCTTAACACAAAGAAGATTTACTGTTCTAATGGTATCCCACCTGTACTTTTGAGCTTGTGCTCTCATTCAGCCTGTGCCGAAAAAGTTGAACCTCAGGGTTCTCAACCCTCCAACTATCGTCTCATTTCTTCAAGCTCCATTCATTCTTAAGTTTTTGAACCTATCCTTAACAGGAAGATTTGAAGGCTACCCTTCTTGCGTCAATCTTCTAATCTTTGCTCAGATCGCCAATATGGCTTTCGTTAGAAACGCTCTACAGGTGATCTTCTTCCCTTCTTTCTAACTCATGGTCCTTCGCTCGTCGGTGTTTCGGTAAATCTTTCGTTGTGGCGGTGAACATATCGAAAGACTTTTGATAGAGGGTTGCATAATGTTTTAATATCTAAACTTTCCTCTTTCGGAATTTATCCTCTCTGATTTCCCTTTTCGAACGTTCTATAGTACCTGTTGTAGACTGCCACCATTCATCCTTTAAACCTATTAATAGTGGTGTTCTTCGATGATCTCTCCTATCCTCAACTTTTTTCTACTCTTCGTTACTGACCTTCTTTCAATTATTTCGAAACCTATCCACTTCTTAATTAATGACTCCACCTTTCAGTTTGAAAGATGCTCCTCCCAACCGCAGGTAATTGATAGTAGAATGGTGACCTTAGAGAGTAACTAACTTCTGATCTTTCTTGTATCTCAAATCGGGACAGATGAAACATGGTCGTTTTCAATTCTTCAAAACCTCAATTCCTCCGTCTCTCTAGTAGACACATCTTCCACACAACTATGAAATCTTCAAAAACCCACAACTCAAACCTTCGTCTGTCTATATATATATATATATATATATATAATATATATATATATATATATATATATATATATATATATATATATATATATATATATATATATATATATATATATATATATATATATATATATATATATATATATAAAAATATCTCTAATAACTTCTGTAAATCTGCCTTTCCTCCTCTTATTCGCTCTGATGGTTCTATTGCAAATACTCCCTCTGAAAAGGCTAATCTCTTCGGCCTCCTTTTCTCATCTAATTCCACCCTGCTCGATTCTGGCATCCCTCCTCCTACTCCTTCTCCTCTCAGGTGTCCCATGTCCCTGCCTGTAATTACTCATGATCAGGTGCATGGGATCCTGAAATCTATGAAAGTCAGGAAGGCCAGTGGCCCGGATGGCATTCCCCCTCGTGTTCTGAGGGAGTGTGCTTCCGAGTTAGCGCCTGTCCTCGTTCAAGCTCTACTCTCTATGCCTTAATACTAATACTTTTCCTCATTGCTGGAAGCGTGCATTTGTTCAGCCGATCCCGAAAAAAGGTAGCCACTCTGACTCTTCTAACTATCGACCTATAGCTCTCACTTGTGCTCTGTCTAAAATTTTTGAAACTCTCCTCAACTCTCATTTCCTGGATCATTTGGAGTCTCATTCTCTTCTCTCTGATCACCAGTATGGCTTTCGACGATCGAGGTCAACTGGTGACATACTTTCCTATCTTACTGATCTATGGTCTTCTGCCCTTAGGGACTACGGGGAGTCTTGTGTGGTGGCGCTTGACATATCCAAGGCTTTTGACCGGGTATGGCATGAGTCGCTTCTCTCCAAGCTCCCTTCCTTTGGGTTTCCTCCTTCCCTTTGCTTACTTTTGTCTAGTTTCCTCTCAGATCGCTCCATTTCGGCACTTGTAGATGGAGCGACCTCTTCCTCTTTTCTGTCAACTGTGGTGTTCCTCAGGGTTCTGTTTTATCTCCAACCTTATTCTTACTTTTCATTAACGATCTTCTCAACTGCACTTCTAACTCTGTTCACTCTTATGCTGATGACTCAACTCTGCATTCTTCTACTCATTTCAAATCTGCTCCCCTTTTTGCTTCTAGAATTACTTCTCGTCTTCTTCTTTCCGATCTATTCTGGATGGGATTTCCCGGTGGGGTCATAGCAACCTTGTGAAATTCAACTCTTTAAAAACTCAACTTCTTCACATCTCCCTCTC
>SEYY01022661.1:30000-32500 GCA_009176605.1 Armadillidium nasatum | reverse complement strand
TTCAAAGTGGTACTCAGTACAGTTGCTGTACTACATACCCTATACCCACTAGACAACTTACTTTATAATCACGATGTCAACTTACAACACCATTGTGATTATCATAACACATTTCATCTTTCTTGTAATCATTATCATTCACATGCTCACACACACATCTCACAAACGCAAACACACTAACAAACAAACAAACAAACAAACAAACAAACACATACTCCGATACGGTTATTTAAGTTTTCTCTTGCAGAGGTTTTTAGTCTTAGTGCTCATTATCATTTTTAACTTTGTTTTATTTAATATTCACTCATATACCTTACGAACGCACAGTCATACTCATACATAAGTACATGATAGATACGCATTCTCTAATACCTCAACTTTGACTACGACTTACTCTCTCTCAAACAAACAAACACAAACATACATACCTATAAGCTCATTTACTCAGGAGGATCAGGCATCTAAGCAATCCTATGAAAACATTTAAGCATAAACTAGTAAACGTCATACTCAACTAAATAATATACACTAAAACGTTAATACATTTTTATACACATTCTTTATTCGTTTCAAAAATATAGATTTATTTGGAGATAAATATATAAAATTGCTGATTTCGTTTAACTTTTAAAATAAATTAAGAAATTTTTAAGAACAAAAATTTTTCATAAATTTTTTCAACAAATTTAACTAAATATTACTTTAAAATCATAAATTAAAATTTCATTTATATAAAACTGTTTCTCCTATAAGCAATAAGTAATATGTGCGTAATAGAACATTGAATTTCCTTTAAAAAGCACGAATTTAAGCACATAACATTATAATATATATAATCTCACTATATAATACTATAAAACTTAACCATCATGATAAAGACCATTGCTTTTACTATTACGCATCATAACACGACCCTTTTATTTACATGTTTATTCCACTTAATCTGACTCCTTTTTATATTTTCAGGTAAATATCTCCTTACCTTTTAACTTTTTCCTTGACATTGATAAATGAAAAAATTATTATTATTATTATTATTATTATTATTATTATTATTATTATTATTATTAGTTTTCATCCTCATGGACTTATATAATTTTAGCTCATTAGCATAATTAATTATCAAACTCCATATATCTTCGTGTGTTAAATCCTATTTATCCTATTTTATATGCCTACTCCTTAGACATCCTGGTAAAAACCGTGTTCTCACCAACTTGCGTCATAACTTACCCATCATTTACATATACATCCATTTATTCGGCCTTTTTTTTTTTACTTTATAGGTAAATGTCTCAAAACCTTTTCATCTTTCTCTTGACATTGACGAATGGAAACATATACTGATAGTGTTCAAAACCAATATCCCTAGCATCTCACTTCTTCACACAATCTTTATTATTATTATTATTATTATTATTATTATTATTATTATTATTATTATTATTATTATTATTATTATTATTATTATTATTATTATTATTAATTATTATTATTATTATTATTATTATTATTATTATTATTATTATTATTATTATTTTTCGTCTTCAGAAACTTATTTATATAATATCATTCATTATATTTCATCTATATCAAGAGCCGACATACACAACTTCATCTACTCTTGCAAAAGGAATGGAACATCATCCTATTATGCATCATCCAGGATTTATATTTGTCTATTTCTAGAATTTCTAGAAGAATTCAGGCGAATATGAATGTTAAAAATGGTCCCACACCATATTAAGAAATAAATTCAAGCATTTACCAGGTGTTTCCTATTTTTGTCAACCATATATATATATATATATAATATTATATATATATATATATATATATATATATATATATATATATATATATAATATATATATATATATATATATATATATAATATTTTTCTAATTAATGTGAATTTAAATTAATATCCGGTATTTTAAGTTTTGAAATATATTTTGTATCGATTTTTTTTTATTTGCATGATATCTAGTTACCGACAAATTTGGTATCCTATCCCATTATTATATATATATATATATAATATATATATATATATATATATATATATATATATATATATATATATATATATATATATATATATATATATATATATATATATATATATATATATATATATATATATATATATATATATATATATATATATATATATATATATATATATATATATATATATATATATATATATATATATTATATATATATATATATATATATATATATTGCCATATATGGATATTTATCATATCGCTCGTAAAATAAGCCTGAAAAAAATCAAGGTCATATAACTACAAATTATCCTTTTTTATTACAAGAAAATAGTTTCTCTCCTTATCAAATCTTCTCTTTAGGTGGCAATAAAGAATTAAGTCATTGTGGTACGAAGTGTCTGTAATTTAAACGCAGGTGTCGGCAGGAATCCAAAATCTTTGATCGAGAATAGAGAATTTTCCTGCTTCGTCTTATGTAAAAGCGC
>SEYY01022661.1:25000-27500 GCA_009176605.1 Armadillidium nasatum | reverse complement strand
GTCCCTGTACGACAAAAATTTCTCCAAAATGCCACCACTATTGTCTGGCTTTCGCTTACCCCTTGTCGGCAGTTGTCTCAATTTCATCTGTTGCTCTTTTATATGATCGTTTCCTTCGAAATTTTAAATTTAATTGTGCCCAATTTAATTTCCTTCTGCTCACCTATTGTCATTACTTTTTGCATGATCTTTTAATCTCCTTAATATTTCTGTTATTTTCTTTGCGATCTTATTCCATCCTTTGTTTATTTGTTCCTACGTATTATTACTGGAATATCTCTCTTTATATTTCTTTGTGTTGGTCTCGAGTCTAGGTTCCAAGTATCAGAATCATATGTCATTTTGTAGGTTACACACACTGCTCAAAAATCTCTCTTTGAACAAAATAGAAATAACCACTCAAAGAAATATTCAATTTGCCCATAACTTTACAAGCTATTTTATTCTTCTTTAGATTTAATTTGTCTGTTTATCGTTTGAAGATATAAGTTGTATAAGGTAATTGTATTCATCAACTTGTTCTAGGATGGAGTAATTGACTACTAGCATGGAAGATATGTGCTTATTGACTGTTACTTAAGATTTTCATACAAGCGTTATGACCATACTGTTGTTTTGCAGTGTCTCGATTAGGATCTGTTGTGAGCATCACTATATCATTTGAAAATCTTAAACTATTTGAACAAATTCCATTTATGTTTATACCTAAATCTTCCCAACTTAGTGTTCTGAATATTTGCTCTAATTCTGAAGTAAAAAATTTTCGTGTAATTGAATCTTACTGTACAGCTTTGCCTTTTAATTTGGACTTTATCCCTCCCTTCAAGTAATTTAAATGTTTAATATTTACTGTACATTCATGTACTCTTAAGATATCTGTGTGTAGTTCCCATCACCCTAACTATTCAAAGCTTTCATAACAGAACTAGCGATCATTAAGTCAAATGCTTTTTCATAATCTGCAAATTTAATACACAAAATATTTTCATGTTCATATCTTTCCACCATTATTTTTCACTTTGGAGTTATCATATTTTTTTTTATTAAAACGTTCATATCTCACGGGCATTGCCCTATTCGAAGAGAGGAACTTTTCTAGGTAGTATATAGCTAGGATCCCCAAGTGAAATCGACCGGCGCACTCAAGCACGCGAGTCAATCACTCTGCCTCTTCTAAATCCATTTCGTTCATATATCCGATAAGAGTTATATATGCATATGTGAGCAACGATGTTTCTGTCCTCGTGTTTCTGAATTAGAATCTTCCAAATATTCAACCTTATTGCTTCAGCTCTCTTGCTAATCTATGACTAAATTTTTATCTAATATATATGTTGTATATTTATCTTCTGACTCTAACGACTCTACTAAAATCTCTGACTATCCAAATAAAATAAAACACAATTTCTCTTCCTCTCCACAGACAATGATTCCTCTTTCGTTCTGACGGTACAGCTGATAAACGTTTCTTCTAATTTTCTACCCATCACAATTTTCAACAATTATCGAGTATGTTGGAAGTGAAACTGGTGTAATAAACCTTTCATTAGCTTCAAACGCCTCTTACGGTTTAAACTCATTTCCACTCTGAGTTGCTCAGATCACCTTTACCTTCTCTATCTTATTCCATGTCTTCAATTCTTCTACAATAAGGACATATCTTGTCGAGATCTTTTTGTGGTCTTACTTCCTTGACTCCCATTTTAATGATTACTGCTTCCACGAGAGATGTTCCTTGGAATATGCAGATTGCATATCCGAGGTAATTATTTCTTTCATGAAGGTATGTATCCCATTCTATTTCTTTACGAATGAAACCCATTAACCTTGATGACACTTTCAAATATTACAGTTGTTCTCTCTCCAGAAACTCATGCTACTTACATTTGATTTCGAAATCGTGTTAAATCTGTTCTATAACATAATTAAAACTACTGTCCTTGTAGGAAGTGCAATTATTATTTTGTTCTCTAACACTTTACTAAAAATGTCACCTCTAACTTGGCTTCTTCCTCTTTTCCTTCACTATAGTTTTTTTCAGACAGTTCTACAGTTGTCTGTACTTTTTGCTAAATCTGAGCCAATCGCTCTCGCTTTTGCAGTGTATTCCATTCTAGACTACGGTGTCGGTCTTCCTTCTTCACCTTCTGTGAATTCATTTATGTTGAATATTGTAATATCTTCTAAAGATGCTCTTTTCTATTCTCTTCATATTTTTACTTTTTTTAATTAATAATGACCATTCATCTGTCACGTCATCAAACATCCGCTTTTGGGCTTGTGTCTGCGAATGGTGGGGTTGAAACAGCGTATTTCTAACTCTAGCTCAGAAAACTTTGTAGTTTTCAATGTTTCAGAAACTCAATTTCTTCCTATCTCCATTCGACACAACCTGGCACACAACTACAACGTCTTCCGAAGCACAGATCTTAAACCTTCATATATCCTTAATATGTAAACCACCTCCTTTGAGAATAACTTGTGTGCTTCATCTATTTAT
>SEYY01022661.1:15000-17500 GCA_009176605.1 Armadillidium nasatum | reverse complement strand
AAAAACAAAACAAACGAAAAGTGAGACAAAAAAAAAAAAAAAAAAAAAAAAAAACCGTTTTCAGTCACAAAAAGTTAGCTCTTTCCTTTTTCCCCAAAAAAAAAAAAAATAAAAAATAGAAAAAAAAATGAAATAAAAAAATAATTTTCTTTAAAATATGTCTATTATAAATTGTTCTTGCTTAAGCTATTTTCATTTCAATAGAAATTCTTATCATAGTACTTTTCTTTTTATTTACTATACACAATGGCGTAAAATTTCTCATCCCTTTTGTGGGCTTCTCAGAGCTATGAATTCAACTATGACATTATTAGGTCCTAAATTAAGATTTCAATTTACTTGTTCTATCAGGAACTTATAGAAATTATTTATGGAATATGTAAATTACGGGAATCCATGAAATACTTAAATTTTTGGGAATGTTGATTCTATTTACTATATAGTTTACAAAGCTATTTTAGTACGTATCATTGTACTTACACGTAAGTATGCACTTACAGACTGCTTCATAAAAATGCAAATTAACCTACTTTATTTAAACAATATTCATTAAATAAACTGATAAAAGTAATATGCAATTTTCCAAAGGCGCTTTACATAATTTTTATGATTACATAAATATTTGTGATTATCATAAATACTTTTGATTTGTGTTGATCATTTTGCAAATTAAAAAAAAAAGGAAAAATTATTTTGTAAAAAAAAAAATGCTATATATATATATATATATATATATATATATATATATATATATATATATATATATATATATATATATATATATATATATATATATATATATAATATATATATAGTAATATATATATATATATATATATATATATATATATATATATATATATATATATATATATATATATATATATATATAATAATATTTCCTGCTGTGAAACTGTGAAGTAATCCCTATAAAAATTACACACACTTCAAAGTACCTCATAACGGGTGTAAAAGAAAAATAAAGTTGTAAAGTTTGGACTTAAGTAAAAATTAATACAAAGAGTTAAAAATAATTGTTTATCATATTTATGACGCCTCTGATAGGAAAGGAAATGTGCCATAGCCTACATGAAACCCACTAAGGTAGGAGACTCTATGGAAATCACCAGCCATAAAAATTTTTTTTTAAAAATTCACTCTCCTTGATTTATACACGTTTAAACATTTTGTTTCAGAGCTCAAAGGATCTTGATGCTTAATTCACTAACCTAACCTAACCTAACCGAACCTAGTTAGGTTAGGTTAGGTTAGTGTAGAATTAAGCACCAAGATCCTCTGACCTCTGAAACAAAGTATTTGACTGTAGGTCACATATAGTAAAATAGATAATATTAAGATGCAATTGTCAACTAAAATTCAATGATGTATACACTTATTATCAATAGATAAATTCAGTGTGTCCTTCTATTGTCTATATAGTTATATATTTCATTAACGATAAATCACATTGCTATATTCTGAAATGGTTTTCATGTGACAAGACTTTTAAACACTTTAGGTCGAGTATATCATTTTGAATGAAAATGTCCCATACAGTAGGATTCAAAATGTCACACACACACACACACACACACAAGCAAGCACACACACACACACTCACACGCACACACACACGCACACACATATATATATATATATATATATATATATATATATATATATATATATATATATATATATATATATATATATATATATATATATATATATATATATAACCACATGTGACATCTAAAGTATCATTCGATTGCGCGCGCGCTCGTGTGTGTGTGTGTGTGTGAGGTCCTTGAATCACTGTTCAAGGATATTAGTATAAAAAGATATGAAAAACAATAGCAACAAAAAGATGAAAATTTTCCTATTTACCTTCAAGGGAAGAAAGAAGATCAGTTAATTTATTTATTTATTTATTTATTTATTTATTTATTTATTTATTTATTGGGGGGAAGAGGGTTACACAAACAAAAATGCGCACACAGAGACACCTATACATAAACATACATACACATACACATAGAGGTATTTGATATACGTTAAATAACTAGCAACTTATATTTTTTATTTTTTATTTTTTTTTCTGGTGGGGAAGCATAAGAGGCCCACATGAAGTCCACCAGAGTTGAGTAGTTCAGATCAAAATGTCGTGCAATTAAAGGCCGAAATGAACCAACGCAAGATGTTTGAAAATAAGAATGAGCATAGCTGTTAAAGTGTTAGTCAGATAGTTTGAAAGACTGACGAGTGGCACGAGCTCCCCTCAATGGATGAGGTATGCGACTGTTCGAAAGAACGGTGTCTATTGTAATAGTGATAGCGTAAGGAGAGACGCAACAAAGATGCTAATTTTAATATATTAATAATAGGAATTAAAAGTACAATAGTAATAATAATAATAATAATAATAATAATAATAATAATAATAATAATAATAATAATAATAATAGATTTATATAATGTTCAGTAAATCTAAGTCATTTCT
>SEYY01022661.1:7500-10000 GCA_009176605.1 Armadillidium nasatum | reverse complement strand
ATATATATATATATATATATATATATATATATAATATGGAAATTATCCTTTAAAAGCATTGCCCACAAATATAATAAACTATTTTCTAATAGGAAGGAAGTTGCTAGAATAATTTAAAACTGACAACCATTACTAATTCTCAAAAAACTAACTTGGGAAGCGGATCCTCTCGGGAGACTTTTTATGTTCGTTGTTTTGAAGTTACAGAACACTTTCAATTAAATGAAATAATGTTTGTTGAAAGAAAAAAAGAAATATTTCTTTTTAAAAAATATTTCCTTCCAGTCGGATTTAAAACTGTTTTGTTAATTGGATATCTTCAAGTACTTTTAAATATGTAAATAGTGTTCTAACGATACTATTAATTTTAAATTGAAACTGGCGTTCTTATTTTAGTATATATATATATATATATATATATATATATATATATATATATATATATATATATATATATATATATATATATATATATATATATATATATATATATATATATATATATATATATATATATATATATATATATATATGTTGCAACATTTTCATAACTAAAAAATAGACTGAAAGCAGACCGGTACTTTCCTTCATCTTCCACTTTCACCATGTGTCTGATGTGCAAAACATCCCTCTCCCATTATGACATCACTTGTCACATTAAACACATCCATTCAGCTATCATAAAACACATCTTGCTGCTAGAGAACCAAGTTACTTTACCAACATAATTTCCCTAGAACCCATCCATATCCGTAACTAATTTCTCTGACAAAATACAGATAATTCTTTTTATAAAAGGCAAATATGTTCAATAATTCTACTTTGCAGTCATGAGAATACATTTAAATCTTCATAAAACGCTAACTTGAGCCTCATACATTTAATCGTAACTGTTCCTCACACACTCACTTCGTGCCTTTATGAATATTAATTAATTTACTTAATGAACTTTGTCTCAGACAACGGGAGCAGCCGAAAACCTGGAAACAGTCTTGCCTTTTAATTGAGAAAGTCAGCATATATATATATATATATATATATATATATATATATATATATATATATATATATATATATATATATATATATATATATATATATATATATATATATATATATATATATATATATATATACACTCGCAACCTTTCCCACAAACGTGGGGTGTTGAATACCTCACGTTACAACCGTTACCAACACTTATCCCCTCACCACTTTTTTTCCACTCATTCCTGCCCTCCGTCAACCGCATACACTCCTCCCATCTCAGCCCCCTATTCCTCAATAACTCCTTGACCCCACTCACCCAACGTCCCCTAGGTCTCTCCTACCTCTTATATCTTCCACTTCCAATTAAAACACATTTTTTTCCAATCCCCCTTCATTCATCTTCCAAACATGCCCAAACCATTTTAGAGCATGTTCTATTCAGCTCACCCAACCATATAAATATAAATATAAATATAAATATATATATATATATATATATATATATATATATATATATATATATATATATATATATATATATATATATATATATATATATATATATATATATATATATATATATATATATATATATATATATATATATATATATATATATATATATATATATATATATATATATTATATATATATATATATATATATATATAGTATGTTGTGTGTGTGTGTGTGTGTGTGCTTGCAACAAATTAATTATGGTGTAAAGCAGACGTGATAAAAGATGTCTAAAAAAAAGCAATTTGGGCTTCGTATACTTTATTAATAAAACGTCTTCTACTGACGTAGCATCAATTCTCTTAGCAGTTCTCGTCGCCGTCGTTGCACTCGCAGGGGCAGTCTTTGTCGCCGCCATATGGGTCAGATCTGCAAGGTGAAACGTAGATACAAGTATATTGGCTCGTTTCCCCGCTAAATAAGGACCTAAGAGTTAAATGTAAACGTCGGTGTTTTGTTCTTTGTATAAAAACGTAATTATAGGTTTTGAATGCAATAACTATCGTTCTGTCAAATTCTTTTTGGAAGCAAAAAACGGTCTAATTCGCTGGTGTTATTAGGTTCAAATGACTTATATATTTATGAAGTTTTAAGCATATATATATATATATATTATATTATATATATATATATATATATATATATATATATATTATATATAATATATATATATATATATATATACTCTCCACCATATCTATGTCTTTTCTTTAATGTGGAGCCCAAACTTGTGCACAATACCCTAATGCTGGCCTAACATAGCTATTATATAGCTTGATAATAACCTCTTTGCTCTTGTAAACTACATTGCGATTTATTATAACTAAAATCTTAGTAGCCCTATCCCTTGTTTCCAAACACTGCTCATCCATTTTCAGATTACTGCTAATAATAACACCTAAATCTTTTTCTTGGTCCACAGTCTCAAGCCAATCCTCATTCATATCATAATTAAATCTTTCATTTGAGTAACCTTCATGAAGAACCTTACATT
>SEYY01022660.1:52500-67500 GCA_009176605.1 Armadillidium nasatum | reverse complement strand
ATATATATATATATATATATATATATATATATATATATATATATTATATATATATATATATATATATATATAACGTTTAATTAATGAATTTTATTAAAGTGTTATTATTCGTAAAATGGAATGTAAGATTCTCAATTTGTTTGATTAATTCTTTCAATATTTCAATGTCCAGAAACTCCCCTCAAAAAAACTCAACAAATAATACACTTAATCCAACTAATCTTTTCTCTAGTTTGTTTTTTTAATATATATTATATATATTATATATATATATATATATATATATATATATATATATATATATATATATATATATAATATATATATATATATATATATATATATATATATTATATATATATATATATATATATATATATATATATATATATATTATATTTGTTCAGCTTTCTATATGCTTCGAGAGTAAAGCTCATATATGATCTACTCTCTCTCTCTCTCTCTCTCTCTCTCTCTCTCTCTCTCTCTCTCTCTCTCTCTCTCTCTCTCTCTCTCACACACACACACACACACACACACACACACACACTTACAGAAACTCCCCTTCCACCCCCGCAACTTTAAGCCAAAGGTGGAGGTTTCGCATATGGACGGTCTGATGTTGTTATTCTCGGATTCTAACATTAAATCTTTTGAATTTTCTACATCTTGACTTAGACTCTCTTGCCAAACTACAACTAAATTCATTTCTTTTGTTTATTTATTAAGCAAAATATTGTTATCGGAGGGACATGAATGTTGATGTAATATTAAGTTAAAGGTCACTCAACATCAAAATATCTATACAATGTAATATTAATTATTAAAAGGTCACTCTTCATCAAAATTCCAATACAATGAAATATTAATTTAAATTCCTATTCTCTGTAATATTAATTTAAAGGTCTCTCATCATCAGAATTCCTATACAATATAATATTAATTTAAAGGTCACTCTTCATAGAAATTCCTCTGCAACTATGTATTAAATTCCTTTTCTCTAGTTATGATTTAGTTTTCTTTTTGCAGTCTTGAAGTTATGAGTTTTTTTTTTTCTCAATCTGTTAATCGTTAATTCCTTAAATAGTTGTCTAATGGATTTTTAAAGTGACTTATTTATTTGAATTGAGAATATGATGGCACGTTATATAAATGATCTCATATTTTATCGAAGACTTTTGTGTAAAACTTTCTTTATTTCACTGCTTTCTTTCATATCTTTATGGTTTCATACTTTAGGAATGTTTTTTTTATTTATAAGCCATCTTGTGTTTATATCTATCTATCTATCTATCTAACTATCTATATATTTATATCTATCTATTTATTTATATATCTGTCTACATATCTATTTATCTATCTATCTATCTATGTACCTATTAATCTATCTATCAATCTATCTATCTATCTATCTAACTATATATCTACCTATCTTTCTATCTATCTATCTAATCTTTATATCATAAATTAATATATATATAATATATAATATATATATATATAAATATATATTAATATATATATATATATATATATATATATATATATAATATATATATATATATATATATATATATATATATATATATATATATATTAGAGGTGGACCGGATAGTAATTTTTAATAATCCGCGGATGCGGATGCGGTTGCGGATATTCAATTGGGGATATCCGCAGATGCGGATGCGGATGATTTAATTTTTTAGGAGTTTTTGCCATAGATTCTTGGAATTCTAAATATAATATCCAGAATCTATGTTACCAGGGTGTGGGACGGGGACCCAACTCTTGAACACCCCACCAACCTCTTTCCCCAACCTCCACCCATTTTGGAAAAAGGTTATATATATATATATATATATATATATATATATATATATATATATAATATATATATATATATATATATATATATATATATATATATATATATAGCCAGTAATTCAGTATTACCTTCACACTTCACAGTTTCACATATTCCATTTGAAGTTAATAATTGGTAAGTTATTTTTTAGAAATAAAAGCTTTTGGGCTCTTTCAGGTGAAAGTTTGATTCGCTTTTCGTCGTAAATGAGGCCTGCTCCACTGGAAAGACGCTCATTAGCAACACTAGTTGAAGGACATGCTAAATAAGTCCTTGCCAGCTCAGCAAGAAAAGGAAAACTTTTGCAATTATCTCTCCACCAAACCAGTTGGTCTTTATCTGCCTCCAAACGTGGGAGTTTCAGATAATTTTCAATAATCGATATTGTATCCTTTGACACTTCTGACTGTGATTCTTCATTGCTGCTGGAAGCTAGAAGATCTTTCATTGATTTAGCAATGCTTAAGCTAACAGATTTTGTTTCTTTTGTATCTGACAGCTTTTCCTTTTTCTTGAAAGGCGTTATTTTAGCTGTTTCTATCATCTCATCGCATAAGCATCCTAATTTGATTTTAACATTCTGAGAAACAAGTGGTTTAAAAAATTTTGTTTTGTACCTAGGATCTAAAAAGGTTGCAATTGTATAAGCATCATCATTTTCCAGGTTTTCAAATCTGTCGTTCATCTCCTTCATTAATGTTTCAGTCATCCTTGAAACTCCCTTAGACTTAATTAACATTTGTTAACACAACTTTCAATGTTGAAACAAGTGGTATCACATCTGACAAACATGATTCAGCTGAATTTATAGTCTTTGTTAATTCTTCAAAAGGCTTAAGGATATTAATACAATTATTTAAAATGTAATTTTCGTCAGCTGTTAGAGGCTTTATTTTGTGCTGCTTGAAGCATAAAGGCAAATGGCCTCATTAATTTCGCTCATCCTCTCAAGCATATGCAAACTACTATTCCAGCGTGTTTGAATATCTTGCATGACAGAAAGTGGACGAACATTTAATCTTGTTTGTATTTTCTTCAGCTCATTTTGGGATACAACGGAGTGATTGAAATGCGTAGCAATTAACCTACATTTGGTTATTAAATCGGATACACATTTTTGACTCATAATGGAATTTTTAACTACAATCTGAGTTTGGTGTGCAAAGCAATCTACATTTTTCACTCTTGCCAGAGAAAGTGCTTTTTTTTATATTTGTGCCCGAATCCCTGACTACGCAGTGCACTTCATTTAATGAAATCTTCCATTTTGTCAGCATCTTTTCAAATATATTTTCAAGATAGTCGCCTGTATGGCGCTCAGAAAGAGGTTCTGCATTCAATACAAAGTTTTGCCTTTGAAAGTTTTTATCGATTGCATGATACGTAATTTTTTACTATCCGCGCATGCGGAATGCGGTTGCGGATATACAATTGCGGATATCCGCAGTTGCGGATGCGGATGCGGATATCCGGTCCACCTCTAATATATATATATATATAATATATATATATATATATATATATATATATATATATATATATATATATATATATATATATATATATATATATATATATATATATATATATATATATATATATATATATATATATTTTAATTTGAACCACCTCTTTCATATAAATTCAGAATGAGTGGAAAATATTTAATAAGGCTTATAGATAGAGAGACGTCGACTTTCTCCGCTGAAACAATTACAACAAAAGTCTCAAAGCCTTGAAATGTGAAGCCATCATAAAATTAGTCAAAATTTATATTAAATAAAGTATCAAATTAAAATGTAAGAAGTGATGAGATTCTTCACTCGCTGCAGTTGTCATAGTTACTCACAGTAAATTCAAATTGAAATGGTGCTATTTAAGATTGTTTTAATTCATATATATATATATATATATATATATATATATATATATATATATATATATATATATATATATATATATATATATATATATATATATATATATATATATATATATATATATATATATATGTATCAGGTCATGTCGGTCTTTGATTTGACCATGTTCCCGACTTTCCCCCAACTCTGGTGGAACATTAGTAGGCCTCTGGCCTTTGCTCACCCGAGGTGAAATAAAAAATATATATATATATATATATATATATATATATATATATATATATATATATATATATATATATATATATATATATATATATATATATATATATATATATATATATATATTGACTCTAAAATGTCTCTTGGTGAAGCGTGTTCGTAAAAATACTTTGATTAGTAAGCGTTGAGTAAGGTTTAAGTGATGTTTATATGATATTTAATGTAAGAAAAATCTTCGTATTGGAGAGATGTAAATCTAAAGGAAGTATTGATGGAGAAACGAAAGCTAAATTAACAGTGTTTAGTTTTGAATAATGTTGAATCAGGGTGCATGTTTGTGTGTAAATATGAATGAGGAAGCCTTGTTGATCTGTGAAAAAAAATTGTGCGTCTAGCAAGTTAGGACGGTGTTCAATTGAAAGAATTTATGCTTCTTGTTAATGTTGAATTATTTTTACTTCGGTAATTCTGCTTCAATTTGGAAAGTTCACTTTTGATGTTTCTGTAGTTTTTCTGTGCTGATGTTTGTTGCAGTTGAGTAATATACAGAAAATTGTAGTTAAGGAAGATCTCATTAAAAAGATGAACAAAAAGAATAACAAGAGAAGAAAAAAAGCAAAAGGAACAGAGAGAAAGGGAAATTTGAAAAGGACAGAATAAGAGAAAAACGGAAGAAAGGCAAATTAAGAGAGAGAGAGAGAGAGAAAGTTAATAAGATTATTAAGAATCTTTTTTCCCTATTGTTTGTGGAAAAAAGAAGGCAACGTTTCAAAATTTTGACTTCTTTTATTTTTACTCTTTCAGTATCTTCCTTGCTCGTATTTTCGTTAGCAAAATTTTTGACAAGTCTATTATCATTATGAAAACAGACTCCCCAGACACACACATAATAATAATATAATAATAATAATAATAATAATATATATATATATATATATATATATATATATATATATATATATATATATATATATATATATATATATATATATATATATATATATATATATATATATATATATATATATATATATATATATATATATATATATATATATATATATATATATATATATATATATATATATATATATATATATATATATATATATATATATATATATATATATATATATATATATATATATATATATATATATATATATATATATATATATATATATATATATATATATATATATATATATATATATATATATATATATATATATTAGGGACTTAAGAAAACAGTAATGAAAATGATTTTATAGCTTTTTTACACTTTTATTTTTAAATCACTGTTCAAAACCTCTTTTAAACTAGATCATTAATTTACATATTTACAATTAAATATTTGAAGCATAATTTATTATGTCAAATTAACGAAAGATTAATCAACGCCAAACACATAGAGTTATTAAAAGCAAAAAACATTAAAATATTTACAAAGCTGAAAATTCATATTAATATAGCATAAAATAAATTTAAAAAAAATTATTTACAATTAGAACACAATACAAAATTAACAAAGCTGAAGGTTGAGAAAAATATTGTTCTAATATAAGAACATAATCATAGACCAGTTCAAAGAATGACTATTTCTTACTTTTAAATGAAAATTATTAGTAGCATAAAAAGCAGAAAATAACATAACAGTAATACTAAGTACAAAATGAATAAAAAAAATAAAAAATTGCTATCTCTAACTTCTTTTAATAAACATTCCGTATGAAAATGGTATGATTTGCCTTTTGTTATTGCATAAAAAACATAAAAAACAAAACAGTATTATTAAGAACACAATGAAAAAAAAAATTCAAAAATTACTATAGCATGATTTGCATTTCATTATTGAATGAACAGCCCAAATGAATCAAAAACAGACAGATTGGAATAGGGAAAGTTCAGAAGTGTCTTTTCTTATTCAAGTTTAATTAATATTTTATAAAATCATTAAAATGAACATTCAATTAGCGTATCCAAGGTAACGTTAAATAAATCAGAACGTTTGTTAATAATTGATGGCGTATATATATATATATATATATATATATATATATATATATATATATATATATATATATATATATATATATATATATATATATATATATATATATATATATATATATATATATATATATATATATAATATATATATATATATATATATATATATATATATATATATATATATATATATATATATATATATATATATATATATATATATATATATATATATATATATATATATATTTAAATGCTATAATAATACATATTTGCAGAGTAGATGTTAGAACATAAATTAAAACCCTAAATACACGTCCTCAGAATATGAATTAGTTAACTTGGTTTGGAAACACATAAAAAAATCTTCAATACTATCTGAGTTTCGAAATGGCAGTAATATAGCCGAAGCAACATGAAATAGTTATTGTGTTTGCGGAGCATATAAATTGCTGAATGTGATTGGAAGAGTTTAGAAAAGGTTCATTCAAATTGGAAAGAAAACAGGAGCTAATCATCCAGCAAACTTTGATATCGACTTGGTTCTTATCTAAACTCATAAAAAATTAACAGTGAAAGAGAGATACGTTTCAATATGACTGTAAAAGACTTACTACAAAAGGTATAAGTAGTACATACTTAAAGGGAATGTAGATAAGCTGATTATTAAGATATTTTTGTTGTTGTTGTTGTTTAAAATGACCTGCAACAAATGAAGGCGCAACGTTAAGTAAAAGCTTCTCGTAGGAGTTAATAACTATTAACAGAAAAAGGTGTAATTGTGAATGAAGAGAAAGAAAAGTGAGGAAATATACGGTCATTTATAAAAAGGAAGTCAGAGAGATATTCTTTCATTGGAAACAGTTTTAAAAAAACAGCCCAAAAAAATACAATAAAATTGAAAAGTTTTTGAACTGCTATTAAAATCAAGTGAGATAACTATTGTTAGAGACGGAGATAGAAACAATAACTAAATGAAGAAACAATAATAATAACAATAATAATAATAATAATAATAATAATAATAATAAAAATAATAATAATAATAATAATAATAATAATAATAATAATAATAATAATAATAATAATAATATATTATTATTTAAAACATTGATAATTAAGCACACACACACACTATATATATATATATATATATATATATATATATATATATATATATATATATATATATATATATATATATATATATATATATATATATATATATATATATATATATATATATATATATATATATATATATATATATATATATATATATATATATATATATATATATATATATATCAAATTTCCTCTGGGGAGCAAAGGCCAGAAGCTTACCGATTTCCACCTGAATTGTCGAAATACAGTAAATCTGGTCGATAATGACCGACATGTACCGATAAACGACTTTTAAAAGTGTGCAAGTCAAAATAAGCTGGAAAAACATATTTATTCAAGTCAAAATAAGCTGGAAAAACATAAAGGAAGTGTGTTCCAGAATTTTTCAGTAGAGTACATGTAAGACTAAGCATAGCGTTTAAATTTGGTGTCGGAGAATTGAGCAGAGAAAGGATGAGACTAAGTAGAAAGTCGTGTCACACGAGTTCTTCTCAATAAAGGAGACATGCGACGTTAGGGTTCAGAAGAGCATTGTGAGTTGTAATAGTGATAGTATAGAGAGTGTGACGCAAAAATTCGAAGAGCAGAAATAAATTTTTGAGAGTTAGTAAGAGCAGATATATATATATATATATATATATATATATATATATATATATATATATATATATATATATATATATATATATATATATATATATATATATATATATATATATATATATATATATATATATATATATATATATATATATATATATATATATATATATATATATATATATATATATATATATATATATATATATATATATATATATATATATATATATATATATATATATATATATATATATATATATATATATATATATATATATATATATATAATATATATATATATATATATATATATATATATATATATATATATATATATATATATATATATATATATATATATATATATATATATATATATATATATATATATATATATATATATATATATATATATATATATATATATATTATATATATATATATATATATATATATATATATATATATATATATATATATATATATATATATATATATATATATATATATATATATATATATATATATATATATATATATATATATATATATATATATATATATATATATATATATATATATATATATATATATATATATATATATATATATATATATATATATATATATATATATATATATATATATATATATATATATATATATATATATATATATATATATATATATATATATATATATATATATATATATATATATATATATATATATATATATATATATATATATATATATATATATATATATATATATATATATATATATATATATATATATATATATATATATATATATATATATATATATATATATATATATATATATATATATATATATATATATATATATATATATATATATATATATATATATATATATATATATATATATATATATATATATATAAATTATATTTTTTTTTAAAAATGAAAATTTAATAAAGTAAAGAATATGGAAAAAGGTTTTATATTTCTATAATAAAATTAAAAAAAAAAAATTTCCCTATATTATATAATCCTTTAATTTTCTTTTCCTTTTGTTATAAGAACTGAAAGGAAATTTTAAAATAGATTACAATAAAGAAAATTAAATTAAAATAAAATTTTTTACTATTAAATTAAGAGATTTAATTAGTGGTAAAAAGAGTAGGTCATTAAAAAAAAGGGAATAAATTGTTTTATTATAAGGCAGATTTTGTAATGGGTCGAGGTTTATAAATATTTATAAATGTTTACAAATGTTCATAAATTTTTATAAATGTTTATAAATGTTTAAAAACTGCTTAAAATGATTATAAATATTTATAAATGTTTGTTAATGTTTATAAAAGTTTATAAATATGTATGAATATTTATAAATGTTTATAATCATTTTAAATGTTTAAAAATGTTTATAAATGTTTATAAATTATCATAAATATTTATTAATATACTGAATGTTTATGAAAATTTATAAATATGAATAAATGTTTAATAATGTTTATAAATAATAAAAAATGTTTAAAAATGTTAATGAATGTTTAAAAATACTTAAAAATTCTTATAAATGCCCCTAAACGTTTTCCTACTTTTAAAAATGAAATAATAGAAAACGAAATATCTGATATAATAAAAATGGTATGAATATCTAGGCCAATTTATAAACTTGCACACTATCTTCATTATGATAAAAATAGGAAATGTTTTGAGAAATATAGTCTTCAAAGGTGGGCAAGTAAATGCAAATGGTTATATATTAACATGCATATAGAAACATATATATATATATATATATATATATATATATATATATATATATATATATATATATATATATATATATATATATATATATATATATATATATATATATATATATATATATATATATATATATATATATATATATATATATATATATATATATATATATATATATATATATATATATATATATATATATATATATATATATATATATATATATATATTAATTTATATATTATATATACCTATATGCATAATTTATATATATTTACACACACACACACACATATATATATATATATATATATATATATATATATATATATATATATATATATATATATATATATATATATATATATATATATAATATATATATATTATATTTTATTTTTTATTTATTATTTAATTTATATATTATTTATATTTTATTTTTTTTTTTAAACTTTCTTGAACCATATTTTGCAAATTTATTTTTTAATATTAATATATATATATATATATATATATATATATATATATATATATATATATATATATATATATATATATATATATATATATATATATATCACCCTATTTTTGCTTAAAATGCTTCTAATTTCATGAACTTAAGAGTTTGTGTTTTCAGTCTAACTTCAAACACTAGAATATTATTTAGCTCTTCATCAAAAGGAAATGCAAAGGATAAGTCAGATGCAAATAAATTATGTGATATATATATATATATATATATATATATATATATATATATATATATATATATATATATATATATATATATATATATATATATATATATATATATATATATATATATATATATATATATATATATATATATATATATATATATATTTATATATATATATATATTTATATATATCTATATATATGTATATATATATATATATATATATATATATATATATATATATATATATATATATATATATATATATATATATATATATATATATATATATATATATATATATATATATATATATATATATATATATATATATATATATATATATATATATAATATATATATATATATATATATATATATATATATATATATATATATATATATATATATATATATTAGTGATGGCATCCGCATCCGCATCCGCATGCGCGGATGCGGAACATCCGCACAAAAATCGACATCCGCATCCGCATCCGCATCCGCATTTTCGAAAATTCAACATCCGCATCCGCATCCGCATCCGCACTTTCGGAAATTCAACATCCGCATCCGCATCCGCATCCGCACTTTCAAACATTGGACATCCGCATCCGCATCCGCATCCGCAAATTAGAAAATTTGACATCCGATCCATCACTATATATATATATATATATATATATATATATATATATATATATATATATATATATATATATATATATATATATATATATATATATATATATATATATATATATATATATATATATGCGAATTGTAGATCAAGAGTGAGGGTGAAGAGAGAACTATCGGATTGGTTTAGCATAGGAGTGGGATTGAGACAGGGGTGTATAATATCTCCATGTTATTTAATCTATTGATGAATGGTTTACTTAGAAAAATGGAGAGAGAAGGGAAGAGTATTACGTTGAGAAATATGGAGGGTGAATGTGAAGTGAATGTTTTACTTTTTGCAGATGATGCGGCATGTGTTGGTGGCAGAATCTGGAGAAAAGATGAGAATACTTGTGAGAGAGTTTGAAGGGAAATGTGCAAACACGAGATTGAAATTTAATCCAGCGAAGAATAAAGTTATGAGGATTGGAGGTGGGGATGAGGAAATGTGGAGGGAGGAATTGGTTTGTAGAAGTGTGAGAATGGAAACTTGAGGAGGTGAATGAATTCAAATATCTAGTAATGTTGGGTGGAAGGTAAGGGTATGACGGAAAAAGGAATAAAGAACAGAGTGGTAGAAGGAATGAAAGTATTGGGGGGCCTAAGAAAAGTATGGAAGAAAGGAAAAATTTCGAAAGAAATAAAGATAAGAATGTTTGAATGTATGTGTTCACCTTCTGTATTGTATATGTGTGAAACATAGACGATAAGTGCTCGGTCGAGAAAAAGTTTCAATGTCTTTGAGATTAAAGATTTGAGAGCGATATATAAATTGAGAAGGATTGATAGGATTAGAAATGAAAGAATAAGGGAGATGTGTAAATGGAAGAAGGGTGTAATTGATAGAGAGGAGGAGGATGTGCTAAAATGGTTTGGACATATGTGAAGAATGAAAGAGAACAGAATGGTTGGCAAGGTACGTAGATCCGATGTAGATAGGGGAAGGGTAGGGGGAGGGGAAGGCCGAAGTGGAGATGGATAGATGGAGTGAGAGTGATTTTGATGGAAGGAATTTGAGTTTAGATGAGGGTAGAAGATTTGTGAAGACAGAGATGGAGGGAGGTGGTGAAAGCGTTGAAAGGTAAGAATAGTTATGTTTGTAAGGGAATTGTGGCGGGCACCACCTCACGAAAGTGGGAAAAGTGATAGTGAAATATATATAGTATATATATATATATATATATATATATATATATATATATATATATATATATATATATATATATATATATATATATATATATATATATATATATATATATATATATATATATATATATATATATAATTAACATCCGCATCCGCATCCGCATCCGCATCCTCATCAAAATTAACATCCGCATCCGCATCCGCATCCACATCAAAATTAACATCCGCATCCGCATCCGCATCCGCATCCGAAATTTTCGAAAATTCAAAATCCGCATCCGCATCCGCATCCGCACTTTCGAAAATTCAACATCCGCATCCGCATCCGCATCCGCACTTCTCCAAAATTCAACATCCGCATCCACATCCGCATCCGCAAATTGGAAAATATGACATCCGATCCATCACTAATATATATATATATATATATGTAAATGTAAATGAAAAAGTAGAAAGTAAAAAACTATACAATCATTTTAGAAGTAACTTAATTAAATATTCTATCGACGAATGAACATCTAAAAACGCATTCATTCCTATTATAAAAAGAGTAGCTCATTAAAACTCTTTGATCATTTATTAAGAGCAATCAAAAAAGAGAAAACAATGTCCAAATTCCTCACCAAAATTGACGAAATATTTTGAATAAAAAATAAAATAAAACGATGCATTTCGGAATAAGTAAAAAAAGATTTTAATTTCTGTTAATTTTATGGTAAATAATTTTAGAATGCAAATAATTATGTTTAGTCAAAATAATAATAATAATAATAATAATAATAATAATATTAATAATAATAATATCACTAATAATAATTATAGCAATAATAATATTAATATTAATAATAATAAGAACAATAATAATACTAATAATAACATAATATAATAATTATTGTTTATGTTAATAATAATATTTAAAATAATAATAACAATAATTGTAATAATAATATTAATGATAATAACAGTAATATGTATCAAAAATTATAATAATTTCTCACGCTCTAAACTGATAATGTACACTTACAGGTTTTCAATTTTACAGAATGTCCTATACTACGAAATACCATAATAATATTAATAATAATAATTATTATAATAATAATAAAAATAATAATAATAATAATAAAATAATTATAATAATAATAAAAATAAAAATAATAATTATAAAAATAATTATAATAATAATAAAATATAATAAATAATAATAATAATAATAATAATAATAATAATAATAATAATAATAATAATAATAATAATAATAATAATATTAATAATAATAATAATAATGTTGTGATAGACCAACTCTCTGAAAAGGGGCTGCTATGTGAAAGCACTTTGGTTTCTTTTTGTCAAAAATGTTTTATCCATATATAATATTTTAATTCATTTAATAAGCAATGCAATAATGTATAATAAGTTACTACTGAAGAAACAGAACTCTAATCATATTAATGATAGTATTAATCATGCTAGGAGCAATAACAGTAATATAGTTGTGATATTATTTACTATAATAATACTAGCAATAATAAGACTAGAGCCAATGTTTCTTTTTTAAGTTGTTAACTGCAACATTCAACCTATTTAATTGTACGGCAGCGAATGACCCCATGCAAGAATATGTAAATTATTCAATGGAAAAATAAATGAGTAATATAAAGATTTAAGATTAGAGCAAGACAACAGCTCATTTATTGAGTACAACATACCATTTGCTCTACCCACTGCTGCAATCAATCCAGAGATGTGGATATCAAATTAAAAAAGTTATCTTGAATGTGAAGACCTCGTCAATATTTGAAGGATGATACACCTTCTATAGAGGTGGAGCCCAATTAGGCATTATTAAATGAATTTATAGTTCTAGGTGTAACAATCATGTACTTAGTTTTGTTAGGATTCAATTAGAGTTTTTTCACTAAATTCCATTGGCCTAAATTATCCAGATCAAGATTGACGTCATGTATCGATTTATCCTAATTAAGGGAAATTGTAACTACGTTATCTTAATAAAAGATAACTTTGTAATAATATCATTGATATAAATCAAGAATAATAATAATAAATTCACAATAGTGTACAAAATCAGAATACAAATATATATTTTTAACATTTTTTTATTTCTTTTCAATTGAAAAGGGCTTCTGGGGTAACGAATTCGTCCTATGAAACTAAATTCCGTTTCAAACATTAGATTCACATACATGAAATGTACATTAAAAATTTTCAAATCTATTTAGTTTAAATATAGTTATATAACAAAAAAAGAAAAAATCAAATTTAATAACAATAATAATAGTAATTACAATAATATTAATAATACTAGGTATAATAATTTTGTTAGTATATAATATAATATATATATATATATATATATATATATATATATATATATATATATATATATATATATATATATATATATATATATATATATATATATATATATATATATATATATATATATATATATATATATATATATATATATATATATAAGTGAAAATTTAGAAGAATCTATTAATTTAACTACTTAATACAGGTGTATACATGTACAGTACATATGTGCATGCTTAAAAAATTTGTTTCTATGAGTTCAGATTGCATGTTTACCTTGCCGTATCGATTGGAAGGAAAAAATATATGGAAAATCGACTTAAGACGAGAATTTCCCACCAGATTTTCCCGGAAAAGGCAATAAAATTTCTCGTACTTAAACTCGATAACAAAAAAAAAAGAAAATTTTTCATATAAGAAAATATAATGTAAATATTAAACATTTCATATTATTATTTTTATAAATAATAACATTCCCATTGGACTTGTTTTTCAATATTTCATAATTTTCTTTGTGTTATTATTATAATTATTATTATTATTGTTATTATTATTATTATTATTATTATTATTATTATTATTATTATTATTATTATTATTATTATTATTATTATTATTATTATTATTATTAGTATTATTATTATAATTATTATTATTACTATTATTATCATC
>SEYY01022660.1:42500-47500 GCA_009176605.1 Armadillidium nasatum | reverse complement strand
AATAATAATAATAATAATAATAATAATTATAATAATAAAAATAATGGGAATAATAATATTGATAGAAATAAAAATAATAATAATAATAATAATAATAATAATAATAATAATAATAATAACAATAATCAAAATAATAATAATTATAATAATAATAGTATTAAAAGAACTGAAACCAAAATCTTTAAGCAATAACATGAAAAAATACAGCACTTATAATATAAAGTTAAAATCATATATAACTGATAAATTGATAACTCAGTCAAAGAAAAGGAAAAAAAACACTTTTTAGTCTTAAAACATAATAGAAATAACGCTTATAGAATCCCTAAAAAAATAGAGTTAAAATAGGGGCAAAATTACTCCAAAAAAAAATTTAATTAATTAATTAATTAATTAATTAATTGAGAGATTAATGATCAATTTTTTAAAATCTCGGAATTTTACAAAGTAGCCTATATTATGTATAAGAGTATCAAGTTCCACAAAGGACTTGTAAGCTTTAAAATTGTTTGAGTTTTTCTGAATAAAAGACTCTGTTAAAAATCTTCTGTTAAAAACTCTTCTTTCCTTGCCTTAAACTCTTGCAGATTGAATATCAATTCTGTGATTGAAATTTACCTGATGTTTCAATAATGAACTTTCAGAGCTTACACTTCTCAGACTATAGTTATGCTTATACATTCTTCTCATAAAATCTATGGTCTCAATACCTAAACTTCATTACAATCATTGCAAGGTATTGAATAAATGACACCACGGTCATCACTGGTAGCAGTTGTTAAAAACATCATAGAGTTACCAAATTGGACAAAACAGTACTGGGAGGCAAATATTTTATGACTGATATTAACTGTGACTTTGATCACATTGGTTATATCAAAATCTGTCTCTGCTGAAGTTCTGTAAAAAGTCCTTTTGGTACTTGACAAAGTTTCATCAATAGAAGACCTCTTGTAACCCAAGCCTAAAATTGGGTGAAGCATCTAGAAATTGATATATTATATATATATATATATATATATATATATATATATATATATATATATATATATATATATATATATATATATATATATATATATATATATATATATATATATATATATATATATATATATATATATATATATATATATATATATATATATATATATATATATACATGCAGAGGCAATTGGATAGAATTTCTTATATTGCTATTATTATATTATTTTTGCTTCTTTTTGTTATAGAAAATGGTGATGAAAAGGTAAGGTGAGAAAGACAAAACGGTCGAGGAAATTGATATGAAGAAAGATATTTTTTGGAGCGGGAAAATTGCGCGCGAAAAAGATAAGCGAAAAGAAATGTGAACGGAAAACGTCTTGATAAAATCCTTTACTGAAATTATTTTGGAGGGTAAACAGGTGGAGGGGAAAATATTTTCTTCTTTGAGAACAACTTTACAGCGTAATTACGTAATTATATAGTTTGTTTTAATAACCGCTATATATATATATATATATATATATATATATATATATATATATATATATATATATATATATATATATATATATATATATATATATATATATATATATATATATATATATATATATATATATATATATATATATATATATATATATATATATATATATATATATATATATATATATATATATATATATATATATATATATATATATATATATATATATATATATATATATATATATTAATTACATCTCTTCCGGTGGGTAAGGGCCGGAGGAATACCAATTTCCACTGGAGTTGGAAATACAAATCCTGGTCGTTAAAGCCAACTTGTCCAGATACACGGCGTGTGAAGGTGTGTAAGTCATAGTAATTTGGAAAAATAAAAAAGGAAGTGTGTTCTAGACTTTACCTGTAGAGTACATGTAAGGTTGAGCATAGCGGTTAAGTCTGGAGTCAGAGAGTTGAATAGAGAAAGGATGAGAATGTGTAGATAGGAGTGTCGCATGAGTTCTTCTCAGTGGGGGATGAATGGGACGAGAGAGTTCAGAAAAGGACTGTCCGTTGTAATGGCGATAGTATAGAGAGAGTGACGCAACAATTCGATGGGCAGAAAGAGAATGGAGAGAGTTAGTGAGAGATGGAGAGTTGGTGAGACGAAAAGCCCTAGACTCCACCTTCTCAAAGAGAGCTGTATGAGTAGAACCACCCCAGATGTGAAGGGCGAACAACACTCCTTTAGATAGCGAGCAACTGGGGTGGCGTGAAGAAATTCTGAAGGCCCCTCAGAACACCTAACCTTTTAAAAAACTTGCATAGAGAAAAGTAATGTGATTTTTCCAAGAAAGAGCTCGAAAAAAAGATACACTGAAGATATTAAGAACAGATGATGGTTTCAGATGTGTGTTTTCGTATAAGATATCATAGTTGTACGGAAGGTTGTGTCGAGTGGAGAGATGGAGGAATTGAGTTTTTGAGGCATTGAAAACAAACTTGTTTTCTTTTCCCCAATTTGAAATACGTGAAAAATTAGAGGTTAGTTGCTCCAAGGCTACCCTTCTTGCGTCTATTAATTAACTGCTGTTGGGAGGAACGTCTTTCAAACTGAAAAAAGTAATGAATGGTGGAGTCATCAGCATATAAGTGGATAGGAGATGAAATAATAAAGAGAAGATCATTAAGGAAAAATGGAAAAAGTGTTGAGGATGGGACAGATCCTTGAAGAACATCACTATTAATAGATTTAAAGCAAGAACGATTGCCGTCTACAACGGCTACTATAGAACGCCTGGAAAAGAAATTAGTAAGAATATCACAGAAAAAAGGATAGAGACCGAAAGAGGGAAGTTTAGGAATCAAAGCTTTGTATATATATATATATATATATATATATATATATATATATATATATATATATATATATATTATATATATATATATTTATATATATATATAATATATATAATATATTATATTAACGGTAAACTTATTTGCAAATGTTAATTCTCAAGAAAATATGAAAAATTCAAAAAAAAATTTTTCAATAAAATAAAACCAAAAGGCGTACTTCAAATCACATAAAATAAAAATATGTTTTATTATTCCATGTTATTTATTATTTTATGTGGTTATATGTAAACCTTTTGATTTTATTTCATGTTTTATTATTTTATGTGGTTTTATATAAACCAATTTTCCTGTTGTTTTGAAAATAAGTTTCATATTTACATTTTCTCGAGAAGTTAAACACACACACACACACACACACACACACACATATATATATATATATATATATATATATATATATATATATATATATATATATATATATATATATATATATATATATATATATATATATATGTATCGGGTCACGTCGGCCATTAGCGACCCCGAATCTGATTGCTTCCCAACTCCGGTGGATATTGGTAGGCCTTGGCCTTTGCCCACCGGAGGAGATATAAAAAAAAAAAAAAAAAATAAAAATAAATATATATATATATATATATATATATATATATATATATATATATATATATATATATATATATATATATTAGGGATGGAGTGAAGTATCGGTATCGGTATCGGTATCGGCAGTATCGGCACATTTTTTGGTATCGGTATCGGTATCGGTATCGGTATCGAACGCTCAGGTATCGGTATCAGTATCGGCTAAAAATGGCCGATACCGATACCGATACCATATTTTTTTCGTCCCTTTGGCTTAATTAAATTTTGTAATTTTTTTATTAATATTACGTAATATTTTGAAACGACGTTTCGCGATATTCTTGTTTCCCGAACTAATATTATATGTTGTTTTCCACTAAAAGTTTATTTTTTCAAATGCAAAAAATTGTTTTTCAATTTATTTTCAAGCCATTTACTTCTTACCATTTGGTTTGTTTTCTTAAATATTTTATTTTTATTTTAATCCGTTAGTAACATATTAAGAAAAAAAAAAAAAAAAAAAAAATAATATATATATATATATATATATATATATATATATATATATATATATATATATATATATATATATATATATATATATATATGTGTGTGTGTGTGTGTGTGTGTGTGTGTGTGTGTGTGTGTGTAGGGGAGAACTTATGAATCTTATATACACAACAACTGGTAAAGTCTGGAACTCACTCTCTTTTTCTATTTTAACGATTAGGTTCTGATATGGACCCAACTCTGGATTAGTATTTTCTGGTCTTTACCCACCAGAGGAGATATGATATATATATATATATATATATATATATATATATATATATATATATATATATATATATATATATATATATATATATATATATATATATATAGAGAGAGAGAGAGAGAGAGAGAGAGAGAGAGAGAGAGAGAGAGAGAGCCAAGATAGAGGGAAGTTAAGAGAGGTGATAACAAGTTTTGCTGAAAAGCTAAAAGAGGTGGGATTGATTGTGAATGTTGAAAAGACAGAACTGTTAATAATTAGAAGGGAGGAAGAGGAAGAGGAGCTTGTGCTGAAGGTGCATGGCGAGGAGGTGATTGTGGTAGAGAGATGTGAATATTTGGGGAGGAGAAAGTATTCACAAGGGAATGAAGTAATATGCTGGAAATCACCAACTGGATGGAGAAATACGGAAGAATGGTGTGAGCGCTGTACCCAGTCTTGGCAGACAAAAGAATGGATATAGGAGTAAAGAAAGTAATTTTTGAAAGTACTCTAACCTCAATTTTTTAATATGGAACGGAGACTTGGAGTGCGACAACAAGAGAAGAAAGCAGAATTCAAGCAACAGAGATGAGGGTGTTGCGTTTGATGGTGGGAAGAACCAGGAAGGAGAGGATAAGAAGCGAAAGAATTAGATAAAGTATAGGGGTTGAGCCAATTAATCAAAAGATAGATGTAGCAAGACTGAGATGGTTGGGACACGTGTGGAGGATGCAGGAGGGGAGAGAGACTAGAGGGAGGTGAGAGTGCAGGCCAAGATTAAGAAGACCGAGAGGGAGACAAATGAGAG
>SEYY01022660.1:20000-25000 GCA_009176605.1 Armadillidium nasatum | reverse complement strand
ACTCGTGCATTTTATTTTCCTTTTTTTCTCTCTCTATTCAACAGAGGAATTTTTTCCTTCATAGATTGCAGTTTTCTTCAAGTTGTTTTAAATAATGTTTAATCTTTATACTGAGCAACTTCGAAAACGAAAGTTTCAATCGTGAACCAATATACCACTTTGCATATATATATATATATATATATATATATATATATATATATATTATATATATATATATATATATATATATATATATATATATATATATAATATATATATATATATATATATATATATATATATATATATATATATATATATATATATATATATATATATATATATATATATATATATATATATATATATATATATATATATATATATATATATATATATATATATATAGGGATAGTGAACAATGTGAAGGTGATTTCTAGAGTTTTTTTAGATGCAGATTATCAAATGATAATAGCAAAGGTTAAAGTCAGAAACTTCTGAAAACAACATCTATATAAGGTTAAGATCAAAAAGACAAAGAATCTGAAAGAACAAGAAAAAAGAATTGAATACGAAGGAATTATAAACTAAAAATTAAATGGATGTGAGGAGTGTGTTGAGGTGGAATGGTCAAATTTGGAGAGGTGCTTAAGGGAAGTGGCTGTTGGAGTACTAGTATAGGAGTGGATGGAGGCGGAAGTAAAAAAACATACGCCATGATGGACAAACGAAGTAATAGAAGCTATAAAACGGAAAACAAAAAAGATGAAAACATGGTTGAGGAGGACATCGGAAACGAGAGAGGAGTATGTAATCGCAAGAAACTTAGCCAAAAAATTAAAAAGGAGAGCGAAGAGAGAGAGAGAGCTGAAGAAAAGGCTGGAAAAGGATCAAAGCGAAAATAAATCGTTGTTGTGTGGAATAACAAGATCAAACAGAAGGGATAAAAGGAAGTTAAATAACATAAAAAATGTGAATAGAGAAGTGAGGGAAACGGCAGAGGAGATGAAACAAGGATAGACTGAATATTTCTAGTCTTTATTAAATGTGGAAGGTGAGAACAGAGCATTGGAAGCGGAGAAGGATTATGGAGGATCAAGGAGGATAGGGGGGAGAGGAGGAAGATGTGTTCACGGACCAGAAGTTTTAGGAGGCTCTTGCAAGGAGGAAAAATTGTAAGCCGCCGGGTGAAGATGTTGTGAAAATAGAGTTGGTGATGAAATCAGAAACTCAAACGAAGAAGAAGAAGTATATACTAAAGGTGTTCAACAAGTGCTGGAATAGTGGGAGAGTCCCGCAGGAGTGGAGAAGAGATGTAATTGTGCCGATATGCAAGGGAAAGTGAAACTGGTGTTTATGAGAACTGTAGGGAAATATCTCTGATAAATCATATAGTTAAAGTATACGAAAGAACGATAGAGAGAAGACTGAGCAATTAGCGGAGGAACAACGGACCTTGTCTTTAGCTTTGAGACAAATCGTGGAGAAGACGTGAAAGTATAATGTATAATGTAGTTAGTGTGGCCTTTATAGATTTACAAAAAGTATTTTATGCGGTGCCGAGAAATGGGCTGTGGAAGTCCCTGGGAGGAATATGGAATGGTGGGAAGAATGATGAATGCAATAAAAGGCTTTTATGAGGTGTGCTCATGTAAAGTGAGGACAGGAAATGAAAATAAGAAAAGATTTGAGGTGAGGGCTGGGGTAAATCAGTGGGGTGTACTGTCACCCCTGTTGTTTATTGTTTACTTAGATAAGGTCAAAGATGAATTTAAAACTGGATGGGATAAGGATAACGAGTGGAGTATTTTGTCATACGTCGATGATAGTTCTTTTCGGAGCGTTTTAGAGGAGGACATGAGGGAAGAACAAGAAGCAGAATACAGTTAGCAGAGATCGATGATAATAAAGGGCAGAAGAGACAGAATGAGAAACGAACATATAAAAGAGAGAATAAGGATTGCAACGTGATAAAGATAGAAAAAGCCCAACTGAGATGGTTGGGACATCTGGAGAGGATGGAGGAAGGGATAGTAGAAAGGAGACGTTTGGAGCAGAGAACGGTGGGTAAGAGACCGAGAGGGATACCTTGGAAAAGGTGGAGGAGGTGTTGGAGATGCATTGCTTCCCGAACATCTTGCAACTGGGAAAAGAGGGTCACTTTGTTTATAGAGACGGATGGAGAAAGAGGCTGCACCAGCTGACAGGCAGATGATGCCTACCAGAGAGCTGAAGTAGAAGTATGAAGTAAGTAATATATATATATATATATATATATATATATATATATATATATATATATATATATATATATATATATATATATATATATATATATATATATATATATATATGCGTGTGCGTGTGCGTGTGCGTGTGCGTTTTTGAGAAAGTCAAAGTGTGTAAAACAGGGGAGTTTAAGTTAATAATATATTATTAAATAGGTAGACAAAATAAAGATTAGAGTGTATAGAAAGAGAAGTAATAAAGAGAAGATTGCGACAATACGAATCTCTCTCCCCAAATTGAATATGCTTTTGAAGTAAATGTAAAATTGTTACGAAAGCGCCTTAAAGTCCCAAACCTCATCAAAGTTTTTAAAAAAATTATGCGATACTACGGAGAAAGAAATCACATAATTAAAAAAAAACAAAAAAAAACAAGTATTGGACTACGGACAGAAAATTAGAATTATTGGGAAAGAGGTTACACTCAACCTAACCTAATCTAACCTAACCAAAGCAAACCTAACTTAACCTAACCTAACACTCAATCTAACCTAACCTAACCAAAGCTAACCTAACTTAACCTAAACAAACACTCATCTAACCTAACCTAACCTAACCTTAACCTAACCTAACCTAACCTAACCTAAATAAAGCTAACCTAACTTAACCTAACCTAACACTTAACCTAACCTAACTGAACCGAACCGAACCTAATATATCATAACATAACTTAACCTAACATAATCTAACCTAACCATTAGAATTAGTGGGAAAAAGATTAAGCTCGACATTTTAATCCGTAGAATGGAAATCTTAAATATTAATGAATTTACAACCAAGCAATTCCCAAGATCACATTGGCAACTAGTTTAGAAATTGTAGTCTCCTCACCTCCAGAAGGTGTTAGTCCTGAAACATAGCTAAGGGAAAGAAGTTTGTAAAGAAACTTTGACTGCCGACCTCTCAAAATTTCAAGTTTTCATTAACTGTAGCTGCCTTTAAAATGTTTAAAATGTTTAATAATTAATGTATATTTACCATATGTATAGTGAGTGCTGAAAGCGTGAAGTCTAATGAGTTTGCCTAAAAATACTTCTAGCCTTATTCTCTGTCAATGATTCTGATATATATATATATATAATATATATATATATATATATATATATATATATATATATATATATATATATATATATATATATATATATATATATATATATATATATATAATATATATATATATATATATACAATAAAATTTTAAAATGTCTGTTAAAACTCTCACAGAATATTTCTATATTATAAATCTGCTAAAAACTCGAAAACAGCAACTTTTAAGATGCTAAGATTAAATATTATATATATATATATATAATATATATATATATATATATATATATATATATATATATATATATATATATATATATATATATATATATATATATATATATATATATATATATATATAATATAAATAAAGTATCCCCAACTAAACATGCCCAAAAAGTACTTTTTTTCCCTTTCTCTAAAACCTTGCGAAAGGGTTTCTTCTTTACGGAGTTCCTCTTCCTCTCGCTGTGAAAACATAATCACATACTTATTCGCTTTTTTTTTTTTAAATCGAAATTGATTGTGATAGTATTTTTGTCTTTAGACCTTGTTGCCATTCATAACTTGAATTTCATCATTCTTTGTGCTCTAATTGTGATAATCGTTTTTTTCAATTGAATTTTCTAATTCTCTTTGGGTTGTCAATTTGGGGAAGTAACGTTTATAACAAGTTGGAGAATTTTGAGTCACGTATTTACTTTGTCATTACTTTCAATCGGTTATTCGTTGTCTACAATGACGTCGTTTCTTCATTTATATAACTTCAAAATAAGGTAAGCTTCATATTTATTCACTGTATTTATTTTGCATCCAAACCCTTAACCTAAAACACAAACGAAATCTCTCTCTCTCTCTCTCTCTCTCTCTCTCTCTCTCTCTCTCTCTCTCTCTCTCTCTCTCTCTCTCTCTCTCTCTCTCTCTCTCTCTCTCTCTCTCTCTCTCTCTCTCTCTCTCTCTCTATATCTCTATATATATATATATATATATATATATATATATATATATATATATATATATATATATATATATATATATATATATATATATATATATATATATATATATATATATATATATATATATATATATATATATATATATATATATATATATATATATATATATATATATATATATATATATATATATATATATATATAATTCGTGTGTGTGTGTGTGTGTACAATATGCGAAAAGAGAATCTTAGACTTTGAGCGACATCCTTCTCAAGCATCGTTTCTCTGTCACAGAAAAAGAGAAATATTTAATCGAAATGAAAACTGAAGGTCAACATTTGGGCAAAAACTGTGACAAAAAAAACTGTCATTTAAAAAAAATTAAGACTGGAAATTTCTTTAAGAAAAATAAGTATTAATTTATTTTACATTGCAAATTATTTTTACTGACCGAGAATATATATATATATATATATATATATATATATATATATATATATATATATATATATATATATATATATATATATATATATATATATATATATATATATATATATATATATATATATATATATATATATTTATATACATATATATATATATATATATATATATATATATATATATATATATATATATATATATATATATATATATATATATATATATATATATATATATATATATATATATATATATATATATATATATATATATA
>SEYY01022660.1:5000-15000 GCA_009176605.1 Armadillidium nasatum | reverse complement strand
GCAAATTAAACATTCATCAACCTGTACAAGATATTTCGAATACTTCTGAAGTATATAACACTTTCTGATTACTTAGTGTTTTTGGTCTCAGGTCAAGGAAAATGATTTAAATTCTTAAAGCGTAGTTTAGACCGCTAATTAAGATGAGCCGTTCGCCTATAAGTTAAGAAGACAGATTCAAGTAGGGTACCTATATATATATATATATATATATATATATATATATATATATATATATATATATATATATATATATATATATATATATATATATATATATATATATATATATATATATATATATATATATATATATATATATATATATATATATATATATATATATATATATATATATATATATATATATATATATATATATATATATATATATATATATATATATATATATATATATATATATATATATATATATATATATATATATATATATATATATATATATATATATATATATATATATATATATATATATATATATATATATATATATATATATATATATATATATATATATACATATATATATAATCTTACGAAGGAATAAATAAAGTAAGTTATGAATATATGTAAAATGTATGTATAAGAGGCATCTTCCTGATCTTGTTTTTATAAACACGTCTGTAAGTGATTAGCTTAATGAAGGCAAAGATAAAAAACTGACTTTCCACAGAATTCGAACCCCGGAAGCCAAATGAAGCTCCTTCACTCGGACTTGTAGAATTTATTTTAGGAATTAAAAGAGGAACGAAGCGGAATTAATACCTTTCCTCCTTCCCCACCCACTCCCCCCTCCTCCTCCCTCTCCTCCTCCTATTCCCCCTCCTCCGATGCGACTTTATTCCTTTTATTTACGGTTGAATGAAATAGAGTAACAAATGAATGGAATAAAATTATCCGAAAGAACTACTTTCCTTCCCAAAATTCTTCTTTCGTAACTTTTAAAAGAATTCCAAGATTGAAAGGCAAGAAAGAAAGAAAGAAAGAAAGAAAAAAAAGTTTATTTCTGATTTTTCCAAACTTTTAATGGAATAAATGAAGCTCTTTTGAAGGCAAAGGGTTATTTACATGCCTTGCAAAATACTTTCCAAAGGTCTTAATGAAGATATCTCTTTATATATAGAAACCAATATATATATATATATATATATATATATATATATATATATATATATATATATATATATATATATATATATATATATATATATATATATATATATATATATATATATATATATATATATATATATATTACTCTACACCATATCCTGCATGATGCAAGGTGGTGTCGATTGCAGAAACTTTTTCATATTACTGCAACCGTACGTGGGAAGAGGGATAAAAAAAAAAAACTGGTTAAAAAAGATTCCCAGTCTCTAGAACCAGACGAAGAATTATTCTTCATTTATCTTGACTGCGTCGAACTAACCAGACTTTATCGACCAGAAGTTACCTATTTAAAAATTTTGTTGCTTCACAGATTATTTATATTTGAAATTATTTAAAAGACCGGACTCTAAAATTTTGTTGCTCCTCCTCTTCAATTTGTTGAAATATTAATTTTGATTGAACTTAAATTATTTATTGAATTTCAAATGTTAAATTCAATAAAATTTTTAAAATCTTTTCTTCGATTCCTAAAATTGATGAAGATATCACTTTATATATTGAAACCCATATATATATATATATATATATATATATATATATATATATATATATATATATATATATATATATATATATATATATATATATATATATATATATATATATATATATATATATATATATATATATATATATATATATATATATATATTTAGATATATGTAAACTCGTGTGTTTGTATGTGTGCTTGAATGTGTGTATATTGTTTTGACTTCTCTCTGTACCAAATATCTTTGATTGTGAAATTAGTTTGTGAATTCATGGACGAAAATTAATCTTTTGTGAATAATTTTATTACTCTTCTTTCCAATTCGTTTTTAACAACACAAAAATTTTTGTAAGAAATAATTTGTATTTTTATTCCAAAAAAAAAATTTTTTTTTTTATTCCAAAAAAAAAAAAAAAAATTTTTTTTGTTCAGAATTCAATTCCATCCAAGGGTAAAATTTCATTCGTAGAAAATTCTTGTAAATTTTTTTTTGTATTTTTAAATTCGTGTTACTTATTAATTTATTCTAAGTCTGTCTCTGTGGTGAATCAAAGGTTTCTTCATCAGATCTCGTTTAGGGGTCAAACTACTTTTCGGGAGGTCATTCTTCGGAAAAGGAAACCCATTGACATTGTTTTTCCTAAAGTTGACCAAAAACATGAGTTTTTTCCTCACCGTTTGCAAGGTGATATATATATATACATATATATATATATATATATATATATATATATATATATATATATATATATATATATATATATATATATATATATATATATATATATATATATATATATATATATATATATATATATATATATATATATATATATATATATATATATATATATATATATATATATATATATATATATATATATATATATATATATATATATATATATATATATATATATATATATATATATATATATATATATATATATATATATATATATATATATATATATATATATATATATATAGTTTTTTTTTATATCTCTTATGGTGCTCAAAGGCCAGAGACCTACAAATTTGCACCAGAGCTGAGGCAATACCGGAACTTTTTCATTAATGGTCGACATATCCAGATATACGGCCCTTGAAAGTGTATAAATCATAGAAAGTTGAGAAAACAGATAAAGGGGGTGTGTTCCAGAATGTTAGTAGATTACATGTAAAACTGAGAATAGCGTTAAGTCTGGGGTCAGAGAGTAGAGCAGAGAAAGAATAAGACTGTGAAGAATGGTGGGTCACACGAGCCCTTCTCAGTGGAGAAGGTATGCGACGGAAGAGTTCAGTAAAGCAGTGTCTGTCGCAATAGAGATTGCATAGAGATAGTGTTGCAATAACTCAACGGCCAGAAAGAGACTGAAGAGAATTAGTGAGAGCTGGAGAGTTAAAAAGACGAAAAGCCCTAGACTCCACTTTTTCGAGAGATATATATATATATATATATATATATATATATATATATATATATATATATATATATATATATATATATATATATAGCATATATATATATATATATATATATATATATATATATATATATATATATATATATATATATATATATATATATATATATATATATATATATATATATATATATATATATATATATATATATATATATATATATATATATATATATATATATATATATATATATATATATATATATATATATATATATATATATATATATATATATATATATATATATATATATATATATATATATATATATATATATATATATATATATATATATATATATATATATATATATATATATATATATATATATATATATATATATATATATATATATATATATATATATATATATATATATATATATATATATATATATATATATATATATATATATATATATATATATATATATATATATATATATATATAAATTGTAAGTTGTAAAAGGATAATAAAGCTAATATATAAGAATATTTAACATAAATAATACTAAGAAATATTATATATTATATTTAACATAAAATAATAGTATTATATTATTATACAATCTATTATACAAAGCTTTTCCTTAATCCGGACTTTAAGTTGCTCTCAGTGGAACTCTTCTGCAGAGTTTCTCGTTTGCAGAGTTCTAAAACTCAGAAACTCTCAGTGAAACTCTTTTGCAGAGTTTCTCGTTTGCAGAGTTCTAAAACTCAGAAACTCTCAGTGGAACTCTTTTGCAGAGTTTCAGAAACTCTCATTGGAACTCTTCTGCAGAGATTCTCGTTTGCAGCGTTCTAAAACTCTCGAAAGAGCTCACTCGTTTGAAATTCTTGTTTCATGTTTGAGGGTTGTGCGCTTTAACAAATGTCTCAACGAAATATATATTTTTTTTTTTAAATTATACGAATTTTACGATTTTTTAAAATTATTTTCCAATTAGACAAATAAATTAGTGAACCTCCTTTATTATAAGGAATATTTCTTTTCTGTGTTGAAGATTTCGTTGTGACCTTTTTTTGCCATATTGTTCTGAAATTCGTTAGGACATTTTTTTGTAATTTTAGATAATTTTTGAGCTCTTGACATCAAAAATGGAATGTAACTCCATATAATAAAGAATTAAACTAGTTGATTCACAAAGGGAAACTCTATAAAGAAATTCTCTTCATATATATATATATATATATATATATATATATATATATATATATATATATATATATATATATATATATATATATATATATATATATATATATATATATATATATATATATATATATATATATATATATATATATATATATATATATATATATATGTATATATATATATATATATATATATATATATATATATATATATATATATATATATATATATATATATATATATATATATATATATATATATATATATATATATATATATATATATATATATTTGTTTTTGTTAACAAAGTTTCTGGTCTGTTGATATAGATATAGTGATATATCGATTGTGGTATTCCTTAAAACCAAACGATAATTGATAAGTTTTTTATTTTGTTCGATAGACTGGAGTCTTCATTCTTTTTTGCAAGCATTTTAAATTAATAATTGTAATTAGTTAAGAACGTTGTTCAAAATCTGTAATTTTAGACAGAAGGTTTAAAACCTTCCTTGTATATTACATGCAGGTCAGTTTCTATCCTAAAAACTATTGCATTGCAAATATGCGTTTATACAAAGATACAAAAATTAAAAAAATAAAATCACATGGAAATCCGCACTCAGAAAAGTTTATTAACCATGTCAGTAGGCTCATTCGAGGATGAACCAAAGGTTTCACATGCCGCCGGCAGACATCCACTGGCTGGCTAGGCCTATCGCGGATGCCGATTTTGATCCCACCAGAGCAAGCACCCATCTGGTGTACTTATTTTGCATAAGTGGGAGGGCCTAAGCGCAAGAGAGAAATGCTAAAATTTCTCTACTCCAACCCGGCCTTGAACCTCGGGGTCTCTCGCTTGCTGAGCTACGGAACAGACGCAATATATATAATATATTTTTATTTTTAACTAAGAAGTAACGTAAGTAACATTTAGTGGTAGAAGGAAAATGGTGGCTATTGATTAGTTAAAAATTTACCGTGAAGCTACTGCAATTTTAAATGCTTAAATGTTTCTAAAATTGGCGTAAAAGACTAATTCATGAAGTCGATGAATCAGTACTTGGAAAAAAGAAATACAATGAGGGCAGATATTGATATGCAGAAATAAATTAACTCGGCTAGATTAGGTTAAGTTAGGATAGGATAGGCTACGTTAAGTTAAGTCCATTTTGGTTGGGTTAAGTGTGATTAGGTTAAGCATCGCTACATTATACTAAGTATTTAATTAGATTGCAGTTATAGTTAATTAGGTCAATTCGAAAATATTGTCACTTATAAGATCACATGATCATTTTTTAGTTACTTTTATGTGGTTAAGAAGGTATGCACCGGAAGAACAATCTTGACATTTTCCAGAAGCAATTAATTTGAAAAAATTTCCCAATGATATATATATGTATATATATATATTTATATATATATATATATATATATATATATATATATATATATATATATATATATATATATATATAATATATTATATATATATATATATATATAAATATTTAAATACACCTTACAGTCAAAATGTATATATATATATATATATATATATATATATATATATATATATATATATATATATATATATATATATATATATATATATATATATATATAATATATATATATATATATATATATATATTCATATATTGCTAGTGACTGTAAGATTTGAATATTTTACTCAATGAAAAATAATATTTCACAAGATTGCAAAAAAATGTAGATTTTAAAATTTCTACCTTTTTTATCAAAAATTTCTTTAGATTTTAATACCTTGAATAAAGAATTTGTAAATTAAATTATGCTAAAAATATATTAAAAGAATTATTAGTAATTAACATTTGATAAATAAGCCTTTGATAAGCCTCTTAGATACATTAAAATTTTTTAATCTTTTAAAAAAGAAGTCTTTGATGAACCTTTGTGACAAATTACAAAATTTATTAATTTAATGAGGAAATTTTTGATGAACTTTATTGATAAGATTATTTTAATTAAGCTTAAATGGAACAACGATTTTGAAAACAAACTATTGTTTTCATATGAGTTTTGGAGCAAATTTAATATTTTTATGCTCAAACCTTCATCTATCCTTAATGTTCTCGGTGATTTTTTTTTCTCGTGATCTTTCTTGGAAGAAGCACATCACTTCTCTTTCTAAATAAGCTTTTAAGAGGTTGGGTGTTCTGAGGCGCCTTCAGAATTTCTTCAGGCCACCTAAGTTGCTTTCTCTTTGTAGGGGTGTTGTTCGTCCATGCATGGAGTACTCCTTACACATCTCGGGTTGTTTCACTTATACAGCTCTCCTTGAAAAGGTGGAGTCTAGGGCTTTTCGTCTTATCAACTCTTTTGCTCTTACTAACTCTCTCCAATCTCTTTCTGCCAGTCTAACTGTTACGTCACTCTCTCTTTACTATCGCCAATACAACGGAGACTGCTCTTCTGAACTCTTACGTTGTATACCTCCTCCATTGAGAAAGGCTCGTGAGACATGCCTTTCTACGCAGTCTCATCCTTTCTCTGTACTACTCTCTGATTCCAGACTTAACCATTATGCTCAATTACATCTACTCTACTGGTAAAGTCTGGAACACACTCACTTTATCTGTTTTAACAACTTCCTTTGATTTACACATTTTAAACGCCAAGTATTGGGACATGTCGGCCGTTAACGACGAGATATCCGGTATTTTCCCAACTCTGGTGGAAATCGGTAGGCCTCTGACCTTTGCCCACCAGAGGAGTTTAAAAAAATAATAATATCAATATCTGTAAAAATATCATGAAAAAATACAAAATTAAAAATTCATTTTTCCCATTTTATTTTTATTTTAAGAATAATTTTCTCAAATAACATTTTTAAATGAATCGAATTATTATTCAAATTATTCTTGTAAAATTTAATTTTACTATTCTTCCCTGATTGTTTCCTCATTTTTTCTCATTAATCTTTATTCTCAAATAAAAACAAATGTCAATCAAGCGTATGCAAATCTGCAACTACATGAATAATTTAAACGAACTATTGAGCTGTAATACTTTCAGGACTCCGGCTCCAGCTCCAGCTCCAGCCCCAGCTCCAGCCCCAGCACCAGCTCCGTATAAACAAATAAAATGTCAATGAAGCGTATGTAAATCAGCAAATACTTGAATAATTTAACAAGGACTATTGAACTACAAAAAAACATTTTTCATTATTTTTTCTCCTTTTTTTTGTGAAAAAGTAAACATCTCACGGGCATTGCCCTATTTGAGGAGAGGAACTCTCTAAAAAAATTCTATCAGTGATCTATTCAAGAGATCGAACCAGTGCCTTCAAAGCACGCGATTCAATTATTCAACCGTTAAACCACGGCAGCTGCAAAACAAAGATAAGCAAAGACTTTACACTACGATAAAGGCTACTCTGTTATATTATTTTATCATAACATTTTTGACATTTATTTTTGAGTCTAATAATATAAACTTTAGACTTATTTCGTAACCGGGGTCTACTTGGACTCCCGGGGGGGGGGAACATAGAAGCTTTGAGGGGATTAATTATTAACTTTTACTAACCAAAATATAATAAATATTTAATTTAGGAATATTACATACAAAGTTTACTATAATAATTATAGTAATTACTATAGTAATTATAGTAAACTTTGTTACATATAAGAGTATTCGGGTCTACATACGTAATGTTAGGACTCGAGGAGGTTCACAAGCAAAAAAAAAGTTGGCAAACCCTTCTTTAATAATATATATATATATAATATATATATATATATATATATATATATATATATATATATATATATATATATATATATATATATATATATATATATATATATATATATATATATATATATATATATATATATATATATATATATATATATACTTTTTTTTATTTTTTTTTTTTTAAATTATTTTTTTTTTTAAAATTATTTTTGAGAGAGAGCAGTATCAATTGCATCGACTGAAATATCGATTATTAATAAAATATATTATATATATATATATATATATATATATATATATATATATATATATATATATATATATATATATATATATATATATATATATATATATATATATATATATATATATATATATATATATATATATATATATATATATATATATATATATATATATATATATATATATATATATATATATATATTATATATATATATATATATATATATATATATATATATATATATATATATATATATATATATATATATATATATATATATATATATATAGAGAGAGAGAGAGAGAGAGAGAAGAGAGAGAGAGAGAGAGAGAGAGAGAGAGAGAGAGAGAGAGAGACAGAGACAGAGAGAGAGAGAGAGAGAGAGAGAGAGAGAGAGAGAGAGAGAGACAGACAGACAGACAGAGACAGAGAGAGAGAGAGAGAGAGAGAGAGAGAGAGACATGTCCCGACAAATGTTACACCAAATGTTTTTTTTATTTATTTTATTATTAGAAAATAAATCGGTGAAGCTACTTTTTTATGCCTAACATGTCTTTTCTGTATTGAATATTTAAGAAAAAATTTTCAGAGTAATAAAAGTATATTTATTGGTAGTGATTCAAACGAATGCTTTTCTAGTTTAAGATTTTATAATGTGTTTCAGTGGTTAAGTGTTGGACTTTTTCTGAAAGGTCTATGGTTCAATACTAGGTAAAAGATTTAGATATGTGCTTGTGCATGTTTAAATTTTTAAGTTTTAGAATTCGTAGTGGTCTTGTGGTAAAATGTTAACTTATTGTCTAGAATGGTTCGAATCCCATTAATTGATATGTATATGCATAATAATAAACATTGTGTATATGCATATATATGCAATGATGAACATTATATGAATAATAATGGGCATTGTGTATACATAATAATGAACATTACAATCTCGAACGGTGTGTGACAGGTCTAGAAAGCCGACAACAGTCATCTAACTGTTCAAGAAACTCAAGTGTTGCTTCAAAACTTTCGTTCAAGACACTGACAGGCTGAAAAGCCTTCCTAGGAGAGGATATATATATATATAAAAAAAAATTTAAATAATAATGTTTGTAAAATTTAAGTTTTAATTTGATAGAAATGATAATAATAAATTACGTTTTAATATCAATTTTTTTTGTTTGAAAGAAAGAAAAAGTTTAATTAATAACTCTCTCTCTCTCTCATTAGGAATTGTAAAAATAGTATTTCAAAGTTGGTGAGAATGACGTACCCTTAATTATTTTTATATATTTTCGTATATGTTTACATATGTTCGTATATGTCTACGTTGATATGCGCACATATATGTGCGAGCGTCTAATTGAGCAATGATTAACGAGTTTTATATGAAGTTTTTAGACCTCCAAAGGCTATTTTTTCGCCCAAGTTTTGTCTTTAATCTTTATTAAAATACTTTTCTAATAAATAAGTCCACCATTTTGTAAACGCATTACTTCAGTCAGTGTAAGTGAGAAAATACACACAAATCTTTTTACGCTCATAACTTTGTGTATCACCCATTAACTTTCTAATTTAAGGCCTAAGATTGCCAATTAGGGTTTTATTAGAGCAATTTTATTAACACTGTCAGTAATTTCATCAACTTATTAATATTAGTAGCAATTTATGCTATTTTATTGTCACTATTAAAAATT
>SEYY01022659.1:7500-37792 GCA_009176605.1 Armadillidium nasatum | reverse complement strand
CGGTTTTCCCTGATTTTTAGCCGGGGACGGGGCCGGAGCCGGGATCAGTAAAAATGGCCGGGATTGGCCGGGGCCGGGGCCCGTGGTCATATTATATATATATATATTAAGATATATATATAATTATATTATATATTATATATATATATATAATATATATATATATATATATATAAAATTATGATGCATCGCATATCATTTTTCATTGCGGATGCGGATATGATTTCTCCAATTCGGATGCGGATGTGAATTTTTGAAAAGTGCGGATACGGATGAATTTTAATTTTGATGATATATATATATATATTATATATATTATATAGATATATTATATATATATATATATATATATATATTATAGATATATATCTTTTTTTTTTTTTACCTCTCCTCCCTGACCACCCCTTGTTGAGGTGGCACACTTCGCTGATGAAGCCCCGCGCAGTCTGCCTCGTCCAGAGTCTTTAAATAAGTGATGCCCCAGAAGATTTTGGGCGATAGTTGGAGGGACAGTCTAAAGAAAGTGATCTACGGTCTCGGGCCCTTTTGCATCTGGTATAAGTGGAGATGTTGTTTGGTTTAAATTGAAATTGTGTTGTAATTTGTAAGTTGGGTAGTGCCCACATCACAATCTTGCAATGAGATTTGTGAGTCTTGGGAGGTTGTTGGAGTGGTGTTTATTTGGGGAGGTGTTCGTTAAGGAGGTGGATATCTATATATATATATAATATTATATAATAATATATATATATAATAAATAATATATATATAATTCTAATATATATATATATATATATTATATATCATATTATTATATATATATATATATGCAACAACGTGAGGCCGGTAGATAATATATTCTGGTCTAGACTATGTGAAGTAAAATATCTTACCTTTATAGTTTCTAATTCTATTTTGTTTTGTCATTAATTTTTTATTTTTATCATACTTGGTTTTTAAACATTCTTTTTATTTTCACTTTAATATTTTTATTTTACACAATTTTTAAGGTCAGCTCTTTTTTACCACGTGTTACATCTTAGTTATATGAAGAGAATCTGAATCAGGCAACCTCGTGAGCACGCCCGATCTGTATATATATATATATATATATATATATATATATTAATATATATATATATAATATATATATATATATAATATATATATATATATATATATATATAATATAATATATATATATATATATAATATATATATATATATATATATATATATATATATATATAATATATATATATATATATATATATATATATATATATATATATATATATATATATATATATATATATATATATATATATATATATATATATATATATGTGAAGAGAAATAAATACGACAGGATCGGATCATGTGACGACAGGACTAGCCATCCGGTATTGTGATTACTCTGTCAACGGTTTGTAACTACTCCAGAACCAGCATTGGAAGCCATAGCTCGTAGAAGCACAATCTTTTGAAGACCTCTGGGAGAGAGTGTTTAGAGGTTAGTTTGAAAACGATGCTGGTCCTACTGAAAGGGTGAAAACCCTACCTGAAGAGTCTGATAGGACTCATGGACCGGCATGGGGACCGGCGAGCCAGAAGAACTTGATCTTTTAGAGGGCTCTGGGAGAACTTCTTCAAAGCAGATGGGGAAAGATGCTGGTTCCACTGACAGGGTGAAAAACCCTTCCTGGGAGAGGATATATATATATATATATATATATATATATATATAATATATATATATATATATATATATATATATATATATATATATATATATATATATATATAATATATATATATATATTATATATAATATATCTAAATATCGGAGATACACAAAACAGCTAAAGTAAACCCTAATTGATTAGAAAGCAATCAAAAGAATAGCTTCTACTAAGAGGAGAGACTTTTGAGGAGAAAGAGGATTCAACCCTCTCAACCTACTCTTTTGTGAACTCATGATTCGAGAGGTTTCATTCCTACCCTACTCAGTCTTTTGGGTTATGAATATTTAAGGAGTGAGTAAAACTCTGAATTTATGGAAAGAAAAGAACTCAATTCATTACAGCTCGCTCTTTTTGAGAATTTATAATTTTTAAAAATTTGAGCTTCTTTTTAAAGAATGATCTTTTGATACGTATTGGAATGAATAGTTCTAAAAGAATTGTTCTCGGTGCAGCAATTCGCACTAATACTGATAATATAAAGTAACTGAGCACACCTTTCTGTATTTTAATTTTCTTTTCAGATATTTAACTACTCACATATTTTTATTTTTTGTAACCCTCACAATTTATCTTCAAGTTGGAAATTATTTTCAATTTCCCATATATATATATATATATATATATATATATATATATATATATTATATATATATATATATATATATATATATATATATATATATATATATATATATATATATATATATATATATATATATAATCACGCATGAAATGTAAACTTTAAAGCCAATAATATAATCTTAAATAGATTCTGTACTTTCTTTATGTATTTTTCAAGCAATGTTGCTGTTTATGATTATCCTAATTAAAGTGTATTAAATTACAGAGTAACCAACAGCATGCAGAAGACAATGAAAATGTAACCTCATTAAGGAATGCCGAAAACGAATATACAAACAAACAGATACGTGTTTGTAATTTATGTATAATTATTAATTTTTTATGTAATAATTATTAAAATATTAGTAAACTTTTTTTGAAATAATAATGCTGAAAATTTAATATAGACAAATTCATAAATTTTCAAAGATACCGTAATTAATGTCGAAGACAAAAGCTAAAAGTAACGGAGTAATGGAACTTTCGTTACTTTTCCTTTCAAAGAAACGGAATAACGATAACGGAGTTACTTTTTCCGAGTAACGGTAACGAAATTCCTTTGAAATCGCTTGAGTACAGCATAAAATGATAAAAGTAAACTATATTTTCGAAATATGAAAGTGATTCAACATTTCTCCTAAATGAAGCAGGTTCTTTATATGATTATTATAATTATTATTATTACACTACTGCTAAATTTCCTATTTAATCAGTGAAACAAGAAGAATACCCTTTCCTTTCTCAAAATGCGGAGCTTCATAACTGGATGAACGGTTAATTAAAAGTAAGAGAAATTGGTCGCCTGACCTGTTTCTAAAGCCAAAAGTGAAACAAAAAACACGAGAGAAAATATGAAAAATATGGAGTTAAAATATGCATGAAAAAATATTTATAACAAAATATAGGACAAAAAAATATATTTATATAAATTATACTCATTTAATAACGAATAAAATAGATGCCACTAAAGTACAACTAAGCCTTCATTTAAATTGTATAAAAATATTCTCAAGAAGAAATTTTAATAAAACAAATATAAAAAACGCAACTTAAAAAATTGAGAGAGATCAAATATTAAAAAGGCGTTTGCTTAATTAAAAATAGAAAATCCTTTGCACACAGATTCACATATTTTTAAAAATACACTTTTTTTCTTTTCTTTTATTTCTTAATAGGTATGTCCAATATCATCTAAAAACATTTATTGTTCAAGTATTAACATTTTAATTTAAGTATAAAAATAAGAAGTGGGCAATTCATAACCTTTTCAGAGCTCTCTTTTTCTCTTTTAAAATTTTTTTCCTCTCCATCATTTTCTTGTCAGTGGCGTGTTTTTTGCTCTGAGGTTCATCGTCTAAATCTTCCAATTTATCGGTCTTCTGTACTTTTGGTGCCTGAAAACAAAATATATCTAATAGATACTTAAAGAACACTACCTAAAACAGAAGTCATTAATATTACCAACAGATCTGCATCACTGACTGAATTCATAAGCTCAAAAACTTTCTTGGTTTTAAATAAATTTAAAATATTAAAAATGAAACACAAATGCTTTCCAAGAAAGTAATCATTTATAAATGAACAAAACAACCTGATTATTTATGCATTCTTAAATATTTCAAAGACATTCAATTTTCACTAACTGAACAAAAAGTGTTGGGAAGAAAAGTTTAGTGCCCTTTCATCTTACTCCTATACTTTATCATACGCAAAATTTTACTACGAATATTAGTAATGGTTTAAAAAGTACATTAAAGATTTAAAATTTAAATAATAAAACTTGTAATATACATATATCAACACCTCACTCCTTTATCAAACATCCATTAGGAATAACAATGAATATACTGATGGGTCCAATATAGACGGAGTTAAAGAACCTCTTCTAGCAGAAATTGATGAGAAGCTACTTTTTCTCTTAATTATTTTTTTACAAGCAGTATGACAAGTACAAAAGTCACAATACAAAAGAGAAAGGAAGCAAATTAATAAAGATTATATAAAATAGAATCTTCAATCAATATCATTCATGTACTTGGAATGTAACTTAACTAGTATTTACTACTTATTTACCATATTTTTCTGTTCTAAAGTGAAATGAATTTACCAGAATGCAAGAGTTTATACATCATTCTTTGACTTAGGGGTGGGCCGGATAACCGGATATTACACATCCGGCAATTTTGAAGAGCCGGATTCTGGATATCCGGTTTTCACTATCCGGACGGATATCTGGGTAAATTGCTGGATATGAATTTAAATTCACATAAATTGCTAATTTTAAATAGTGTATATATATATATATATTATATATATATATATATATATATATATATATATATATATATATATATATATATATATATATATATATATATATATATATATATATATATATATATATATATATATTAGGGATGGAGCGATACCAAAATTTTTACCGATACTGATACCTACAAATTACCGGATACCGATACCGATACTTTATCCATTCATATACCAAAATTTTTACCGATACCGATACTATGACTTTCAAATTCACCGATACCGATACTTCACTCCATCCCTATATATATATATATATATATATATATATATATATATATATATATATATATATATATATATATATATATATATATATATATATATATATATATATATATATATATATATATATTTTTTTTTTTTTTTTTATATATATTTATATATTTTATATATATATATATATATATATATATATATATATATATATATATATATATATATATATATATATAATATATATATATATATATATATATATATATATATATATATATATATATGCGTGATCAAGCAAGCTGACAAAAGTTTATTTGAAAAGTATAGTATTATACAATAAACTTTCAAAGGTACCACCATGGACCTCTTTACATTTTTTGGCTCGTCTGCGAATAGCATTTGTTGCTCTCTAAGTTCTTTTCGTTTTTCTTTCTTTTATGTGAGTTGCAACATTCAGAATACGCCGAGTTAGTGCGCCTCAAATGTCACACCTCGTAAATGAATGAATTTATTTCTTAATATGGTGTGGAACCATCTTTTACATTCATAATCGCCCGAATTATTCTAGAAATTGACAAATATCAGTCCTGGATGGTTCATAATTTGATATTATACCATTCCTCATGAAAAGTAGACGAAATTCCAGTCGAGATGCTGGTGATGAATAGCGATCTCGTACCTTATTCTTAAAAAAGATTTGGCGATTGCGGAGTCAAGGAAAGATATGAAACCTAATCTGCAAGTTCCCATTCATTCACAGTAATCCAGTCATTGATGGTAATCATAGAACCAGCTGAATACCAAGATACGGGTGCCCATAACATAACTGAACTGCCCAAATGCTTGACTGTGGGAAGCATGCTTCTTTGGAATTCTTCAAACATAAACCCGGCTACTTGCTAGTAATATTGTAAACGGTGATTCATTGATCATAAAACATTCTTCAAATCATTAATTCTCCAGGTTTTATGATCATGGCACCACTTTCGTAGCTTATCGATGACTTGGTTATTAAGGGTTTCGCAATTGCAGTCCTTCCATGAATATTAAATTTGTGGTGCTTTTGCTCTACTGTTCTTGTCCAAACAATCCTGCTCGAGTGAGTGTTTAGCTCGGCTGTTATCTGATCACTTGGCCACAATCTTAATGTTCGACGATCCTCCTCTGTCAACTTTGGTTTACGCCCACTATTCCTCTTCGCCGACGACATTTTAACATGTTTTTTGAAAACTGTCATCACCGTCGATACTGTCCCTCGTAACACGTTAAACGTATACCTGTTTTCGGCACAAGCGTTCAGACTAACTGAGCACTCACTAATCATTTTCTCAATTTCGAAGTCCGACAAATCACACATTTCGTCATTCACTTGATTTAACAAAGCGTGTAATAAACTGAAATATAACCTAAAAGACTTAACACACGTATACAACGCAATATATACGCGTCACACCGTACATACCTTCGCAGTGTTGTCAACATGAAAAATGTAATATTTGGCATGGTGTTCATATTATTTTGTCCATCACTATACATATAACTTAAAACCATTAGTTCAATGATTTAATAACTTACCTGCGCATGAATTTCAGTTAACATTTTAGCTCTTGCAAAATAATCATTATATGCCTCCAAAAGCATTTTACCAGCTTCTTCATTCAGAGCTGATTCAGGATTAGGAACAATAAGAAGACATTTAATAACCTATGGAGAAAATATAAGTTCATGTACTAAAATGAATACACTAATAATAATAATAATAATAATAATAATAATAATAATAATAATAATAATAATAATAATGATAATAATAATGATAATAATAATAATAATAATAATTTTCAAATACTCATTTCTAGGTCACAGTAATTCAATACGATGTAAGAGATAAAATGCAAAGTAGACAAGCATCATCTTAAAAATGAGGACAATCATCTTTCTTTAGTAATCAAAGTTAATTAGCCATGATATTCAGTTGTCCGAATCTACACTAATTCAATTTCACAGTAATTTATGACATTGCTACTTCATATTATATCCATTTCACTTTTAATATTTAATTCTTAACTCTTTTCCTTACTTTTAGATCTCTAAAATCTTGTAGCTGATTTCTCCTCTCAATTTTTTAATGCTCTTATAGGCACTCAGGAATCTATTTCAAGGAGGGATGTAAAATAAAATAGATGATGATACAGGTTCACCGCTTAAAGGAACTTAAACTCACGTGAGAGTAAATTCTGAAGAAAATTTAAAAGGAGGGAGAGAATTCCACAGAACAGAGGTAACCAAAGAGAAAGTTATCAGTTTATACAAGTCTAGAGTTGTCAATTTCCATTCAAAATGCGTATGATGGCATTACACCCTTTACAAGGCGAGGGCGTAGTAAAGGAGATGAAATTACGGTGGCCAACTATCTACAGCACCTGACGCTGTAATATCTACTGAAATGAGGTGGTGAAAATGCATGTCGCGAAGTTAAAAAATCAAGGGCAGTTTTTGTCTTTCTGCTTACGTTCAGAGCAAAAAAATTTCCACTGTCCAAAGAAGACAATAAAACCTTCCAAAGGATACTGGAAAGTTAGGAAGTGTTTTAGAAGGTGGATTTGTACTAGTAGAGTTTCTAAATGGGTGAATTTCACAAGCTTGAAATGATCTGAGAGAGAAACTCTATCCAGTTTAAGAAGATATGAAATTCTAAATGTAAAAGAGAAGATTAGAAAAACGCAGAAGAATGTAGTGTCAAGTCATCGTCATAGAAATAGAAGAGCAACTTCAATGGTAGTTAATGATAAGTAGGAATAGAATAACACACAAGACATAATCTGAGGAGCACCACTACTGACACTGAAGGAAGAAGCCGCCATACTAACAAGTGGCAATAGTGAACAATTTAAATGAAAGCCAGACGTGGGTAAACAAAGTGGATAAGAAATCCAGCAGGATGGGAGGGAGCTTATAGAGCAGTTTTGAATGCCGTAACTTGCCAAAGCGAGATCACATAGAACTCTCCACAGTCTCTAAGGGAAGACCAACATATTGGTGAGAAAGGAAAATATATACACCATTATCTCGAGCGTCAAGGCCATACTGATTATTGAAGGGAACTAGATTATATATAAGTTAAGGTATGTGAATTGAGGATAAATTCAAAAATCTTAAATAAAATACAGGTGAGAAATAACGCAATTGTTATAATGTATATAACAGCTAAACTTTTTGAAATCTATTGGTTTCAAGAGCGCGGAAAATTTTAAAGAATAGAGTTTGCATTAATGCAAAGAAAGAATAGTTGAACAAGAACTGGGTTCAAATTTCAAAGGAAGGGGGGGGGGGCCAAACGTATTGGCAGCTACATTTCTATTATTCGTAGATGTCACGATTCTGTGTACATGACCATATGTAATTTCTGGGATTTTCAAGAATGAAATGGAGGAGAGGCAAATTTACGAAAGAAGTTTCTGTCAACATGAGAACCAAGGAGGTCAGAGCACTTTCATTTAGTTAAAGTACATTTACTCTTATTGCTATCTTTCACAGCAACACAACTTTCGAATTTCTAATTTATTTTTCTCATTCTATTTCCTCATCATTATTTTATTATTTAATTTTTCCTTTTCTACATATTTACTAAATTTGTTTCTATATCTTTTCATTTTATACTATTCTTTGCTTTCCCCATTATTCTAAAACATTTTCACAGTAAAACAGAAATATTTTGTATCCACAAATTTCTCATTTCTTAACTCATATACAAATAACCAAAAATTTTTAAAACTTAAAAGTAGTAATTTTTAAACTTTATTCTACTTCACTACTTTTTTTACATTAAAAACCTTTTTAAAGCACCCATTTATTACTTTCTATTTTAAATTTTCCCTAAATCCAACAAAAATAACGGTGATATTAATTAGAATGATGATGATTAATATTAATATTGTATTTAGTTGAATAGGACCTACTGAAACATTGCAAAATTGTAATTGTACTTCTGAATAAAATATAAAAATGAAATGAAATAATAATGATGATGATGATGATGATGATGATAATAATGATAATAATATAATAATAATGTTTACCCCACTTTGCAATGCAGCATGAGAGAAGGTATTTATGCAAAATAGTTAAAGATATTTATGAATGCACAACAAATAGTATTTTAACCCAGGATGGTCCACATTAAAAATAAAATTTAAAAATAAGAGAAAAATGAGAATCTCACAAGAAAAACGTGTCTAATTCCGAGATTTGGCTTCCAATCTTTCTTTAAAGTATTCACACAAATTTCTCCATTAGATGCGACGTTCGGGTGAAATATTTTGGTAATAAAATAGCCTTTTGGGGGAGATGCTGGAAAATCTTTTCCCAAAGCTAATTTGATTTTGAATTGTCCATTAGCATATGGAGTCCCAGCTGAAATATAAAATAATAATAATAATAATAATAATAATAATAATAAAGTTTCAAATCGAGTATCACTTCATTTAGTCAAGTTTTTAATATATAACTCGCACTTTTCCTGTGAATTCATTACCCCAAATGAACAACCCCAAGAGAAAGAATTTCATAAAACGACAACTAAAGCACAAGTGAATGATGAAATGTAAGTTGTGAATGTTAATATGGACCGACTGGTGCCCCGTCCCCGGCTATAAATCAGGAAAACCGGGGTTAAAATGGCACATTATACTTATTAATGGTGGATTAAATCAAACAAAATAAAAGAAAATTAAGATTTTTCTTGTTTTTTCAATACTTTTCTTTTCTTTTGACCGCTCCACTTTGCTTTAATTTTAAATGCCCCCATAGGGACCGACCGGGGCCTGGTTGGGTTGGCTAAAATTTGTAAAGAGGTCAAAAGCACAGAAATTTTAGGTGAAGAAAATTAGATATAAATTTAATTGAGGTTTACTTAATAATAAGGAAGGAGTAGAATAGCCAACATTCACTTAAATTAATGATTAAATGCATTTTCTCCAAAAAAAAAAAAATTCAGAAAATTACAGATATTGTATAATAAAAGTTTTAAAAAAAGGACAAAAATATTTGATTATTTTTCTTTTTTTTTCTGATTCACAAGTGATTCAACAGGTTTACATACGTAAGACCCTAAGGTAAAGTTTGAAAAAATGTAAGATATAAAATTATCAATATAACCTGTATTTATACATGTCATTGTTATTTTACTGCTATGTATCAAACTTGTATCATTTAGCTATATTATTTCAAAAATTATTATTTTGTTTATACTTTCAGTCACTATGACTAAAAGATCAGCTTCAGCAGTATGGGAGTACTTTACAATGTTTCATAATAGGATTGAAATAGCTAAATGTAACATCTGCAGTCATGAAATTAGAAGTGGATTTGCGAGTGCTCCAAGTAAAAAATTTTCAACCAAATCTTTATGGGGACATCTAAAATCAAAACACAAAGATGAACATTCACTAGCAGAAAAGTAGCGGTCAAAAGAAAATATTGAAAAAACAAGAAAAAATCGTAATTTTGTTATATTTTGTTTGAAATTTTTTTATTATTATTATTTGACTGATTGAGCTAAAATTTTCAGGGCATGTGCATTTTTTCCTGGTTTTAAGTTGATTTCGAGCATTTTTCTGAGTCTATAACGGTTTGAAAGTTATTTGGACCCTAAGTTGAAAGAAAAAAAGTGAATATCGGCGTCTAACCACTGGTCCATATGAGCTGAAAATTTAACTGAATAATCTTTGCCTCAATTTCTTGCATTAGTGGGAACAGATTTTTGATATCAAATCTAGAAAAAAAGTTATAAGCACTTGAAAATTTTTTTTTGAAAAAATCATACCCTTCCAGAGAAAAAAAATTATTTAAAAAAAAAAGGCTACTTACTAATTCTTTTATATCTGGATAATGTTTAGAGGAGTGACTGGGCTACAACTTTTATTTAGAGCATTATTAAATGCTTTTTGTTTGAAGCGAGATATAGCTTCTCAAACTTTGGGAATTTTTGAAATTTGGTCAAAAAATGTACCTTTTATGAGAGGCTATATATCGAAACCAACGAATCGCATCGAATAAAGTATAGAGAGGAAGTTGTAGTCCCATTCCTCCTCTATACACCTACCAAAAATAAGAAATGTTATAGTTGTATCTTTTTTTTCTTTTTTTTTTCAAAAACATTAGTTGGTCAGTTTTGGGCTTATAACATTTTTCCTATAACAGGGAATAATAGTCTATTAGAAGCTTTTGTGGCCCATAGAATTCTGAATGTACAGTCCAAATTTCATGTCATTCCGAAAAGTGGTTTGGTCAAATTTCCCTCCCACAGAAAAAAACTTTAACCGTTATAGACTCAGAAAAACGCTAGAAATGGACTTTTTCACTGGAAAAAAAGCTAAATACACTGACAATTTCAGGAGAATCAGCTGAAAATTAATACATTTTTTGAAATTGGACTGTCCACTTGAGTATATTTTGCCATTTTAACCCTGGATTTCCCTGATTTTTAGCCAGGGTTTGCCAGGGCCAGAGCCCCAGTCAGTATATATATATATATATATATATATATATATATATATATATATATATATATATATATATATATATATATATATATATATATATATATATATATATATATATATATATATATATATATATATATATATATATTCTCGATGATATTCCTCCTGTGGTTCTCAAAACTTGTGCTTCCGAGCTTGCACTCTGCCTTGGTAAACTATTTCATCTTTGTCTCTTTACTTCACCTATCCTTCTTGATGGAAACGTGTGCTCATTCAGCCTGTGCCGAAGATGGGGGACCCCTCTCAACCCTCCAACTACCATCCCATTTCTTTGACTTATGTTCCATCTAAAGTTTTCGAATCTATCCCTAACAGGAAGATTTGGAAACATCTCAATTCTCCAATCTTATCTCTGATCGCCAGTATGGCTTTCGTAAGAAACGCTCTACTGGTGTCATCTTTCCCTTCTCTCTGACTCTTGGTCCTGCACTCTTTGGCATTTCAGTGAATCTTCTGCTGTGGCGCTGGACATATCGAAAGCCTTTGATAGAGTTTGGCACAAAGCTTCGATTTCTAAACTTCCCTCTTTCGGTGATCTCACTAATTTCCTTTCCGGTCAATATATAGCAGCTGCTGTAGACAGCCACCATTCACCCTCTAAAACTATTAATAGTGGTGTTCCTCAGGGTTCTGTCCTATTCCCAACACTTTTCCCGATTTCCATTAATGACCATCTCTCTATTACCTCATCTTCTATCCTGATGACTCCACCCTTCATTACTCCTTTCAGTTTGAAAAACGCCCCACCCAACAGCAGTTGATAGATTCAAGAAGGGTAGCCTTGAAGCAACTACCCTCTGAATCTTTCACACATTTCAAATTGGGGCAGAGAAAACATAGTTGTTTTCAATGCCTCAAAAAACTCAGTTTCTCCATCTCCCCACTCAACACAACTATGATGTCTTCTTCGAAAACTCAACTCATACTTTCATCTGTTCTTGGAAAGATCACATTACTTTTCTTTCTAAACAAGCTTCTAAGAGGTTGAGTGTTCTGAGGCGCCTTGAGAATTACTTCACACCACCCCAGTTGCTTGTACTTTATAGGGGTGTTTTGCCCCTGTATGGTGTATGCTTCACACATCTGGGGTGGTTCCATTCATACAGCTCTCCTTGTGAAGGTGGAGTCTTGGACTTTTCATCTCATCAACTCTCCTGCTCTTACTCTCTCCAATCTCTTTCTGCTCATTGAAATGTTGCGTCACTTTCTCTTTACTATCGCTATTACAACAGACACTGCTCTTCTGAACTCTCTCGTTGCACACCTCCTCCATTTAGAAGACCTCGGTCAATATGCTTTTCTACACAGTTTCATCCTCTCTCTGTCCCACTCTCAGACTCCAGACTTAACTGCTACACTCAATCTTACATATACTCTACTGATAAAGTCTGAAACACACTCCCTTTATGTTTTCCCAACTTCCTTTGACTTGCATATTTTCAAACGCTGTGTATCTGGACATGTTGGACTCCTTCGATCAGGATAGGATTTTTTCAACTCTGGTGGAATTTGGAAGGCCTCCAGCCTTTGCCCACCAGAGGAGGTATATATATATATATATATATATATATATATATATATATATATATATATATATAATATATATATATATATATATATATATATATATATATATATATATATATATATATATATATATATATATATATATGCAGCATTTTTTGAATCATAGCTTACATTAAAGAGTCTTTACAGAATAAAAATAATCCCCATCCCCCCCCCCAAAAAAAAAAAAAAAATCTTGCAATTAATGCATTCTGACACAATTAAATTTTTCACTACATTTCTATATTCATTTATTTTTTATTCCAAGAAGCTATGAGATAAAATAAAAATTAGCAATCCATAATAATAGATGTGGTTACCAAATAAATAAATTTTTAAAAAGCTGTACAGTAATATTTACCTGGACCAGTTATTGTAGCTTGAATATCTGTAACATCTTGATCATTGAGAATAACTTTGATGCCCTCTGGTGGGTTTTTAACTAAATCTGTCATTTCTTTGAGAACACCTCGTAAGGTCTGTGGTGATATATTCTCAACATTGCTAGTCTATATAATATATATATATATATATATATATATATATATATATATATATATATATATATATATATATATATATATATATATATATATATATATATATATATATATATATATATATATATATATATAAAGGTTACGCACAGATAAGCTCTTGTGGTGATAGTTAAATAGTTTGAATAGCTAATGATTCATATGGAAGGAGATGTTAAGTCGAGTTTTGTAGGTCATACATAAAGTTAAATAGGGTGAGTAATAGAAGTGCTTCCTTGGGAAAACCATATTTAGTTTATATGTTCAAAATGAATGGTGATCCAGAATGACTGGCTGTGCAGCCAGAGAGGAAATTTATTTATTTATTTTGGCCTTGATGGAAAGTTGATGTTTAATATTTTATTGAGTGACAAGGAAGTATATCAAATTTTTGAGTTTTGATGTATATAGCTATAAGGATGAAATTGTTTAATATTAGCCATTGCTCAAAAAAAAGTTGAGTAATGTATTAATGTAGATAAAATGTGAGAAGGACAAAGGTGACAAAAATTTTAAATAAAGCCTATAAGAATATGTTGATCAGATCTGTGAGGAGTGTAGTGGTACAGAGTCTTTGATGGAAACTGTGTTGTGAGTCAGACAAAGAATGCATGAGGACTCAAGTGAAAGATTGTTTTTCAATTGGAGACTGTTGATAGGAGAGATATAGGTTTGTAGGTAGGATTGTTATGTGCTATATTTGGTTTTAGAATTGGTATAATATGGGAATGTTTCCATAAAAGGAAGTATTTTGTTTAACCATGCAACATAAAATATTTGTGTTAAGGCTATCTTCATCTAAATCTTTCTTTCCTCAAAATACTTTGTTCAATTGTGCTTGTTCTCACATCATTCAGACTAATGTCAGAAGTGGAAAAATTCTTATTCTCCAGTCAATCATGAACTTTCATTACTGGAGTCACTGCAGTGACATTATTCAATGAGCAAAGCAGAAATTTAATAAGCAAAAGAGGGATGAATTCTTTGATTCTCCACTTCTCCTGCTGACAAGTCTTTCTGGAATCTTGCCAAAAACATTTCTAACTTTAAATATTCCTTTCCTCCTGTTATACATTTTGATTCCATTGTTAATTCTCCAACTGAAAAGATATTCCAGCTGGATTCATAATTTTTCTCGAAACTTGACACTGGATGAATCTGGGAAACTAATCCTATCAAGTGACCCACAGTTTAATGTCATTACATTTGATGAGGTTCATGGATTCTTGAAAATTATGAACACTAGAAAAGTAAGCACACTGAATGGCACTCATCCCTAAGTTTTGAGTGTTCATGATCTGGCACTGTTCCTAGTTCAATTATGCTATATGTCCTCATTACCAGGTGTTCCAAAGAAGGAAGTAGCTCTGGCCCTTTTAACTATCATCTTATAGCTCTCACATTTTCTAAAATCTAAGAACCGTTCTCAAATCTCATTTCTTGGATCATGTTATCCCTTCCTTTCTTTCCTATCGTGAATATGGCTTCAATGCTCAGGTTCTACAGGAGATATCTTATTTAAGATTTATACTCTTCTGCACTTAGTTGACATAACCAAGGCATGCGACAGGGTATAGCATGAGTCACTGATCTACAAGTAACCTCCTTTTCTTTGTTAACTTTTGACTAATTTGCTTTTTATAGTTTCATATAAACCATTGTTGATGGGTAACTCCTTCCTTTCCTGTCAATAGTGGTGTTCCTTAAGGTTCTATCTTCTCTCACATCCTATTCTTTTCATTAATAATCTCAGTTGTTCATCTAACCCCATCTATTCATATGTCATTTCTCAGCACTATATATTCTACTCATTTTAAATCCACTCCCTCTTTCTAGTGTTCCCTCTCATCTTAATCTTTTTGACTTTATTCTTGCTGACCTGGATAGAATTTCCCAGTGATTGTCTCAACTTTGTGAAATTTAACTCTAAAAATTCCACTTCTACGAATCTCCTTCTCGAAGATGCATTCTAACTTTTCTAAGTGATTGTCTCAACTTTGTGAAATTTAACTCTAAAAATTCCACTTCTACAAATCTCCCTCTTGAAGACACATTCTAACTTTTCTACCTCTTCTGATTATTCTCTCATCTTTCCTGTTGACAATATGAAGATCTTTCATCTTAACATGCACCAAAAAATATCTTGGAAACTTCATATTACATAGGTTTCTAGAGTGGCCTCAAAGAAATTGGGGGACTGTTTAGATTGAAAGAATTTCCCCCTACCCCCCTATTACTCCCAACTATACAAGGTTCTCATGAGATCTACAGGTTTCAAGCATCTTATGGATGGGATTGAGTCAAAGGACAAAATAATTAGAAACTGCTCCTTAATTTCCAATTTACTTAAACCTTTATCATTGACAATGTTTGTGCTTTGTTCTCTGTTCTACAGGTACTACAGTGGCATATTCTTGACAGAACCACTCATATGACACGATCTTTACAACCTCCATGCTGCATTGTTTGCACATGAATCTGGCAATTCCAGGCTCGTTCACTTTAGTGCTTTCTTCTTTCGAAACCACAACTATTCAATTTAATTCTCTTCTATTTCATTTCCAGCTAAATTTATCTCCCACACTTTAGTTTGCATCTGTGCTCTGCTTTAAGTACGGTCTGGATCAGTTTCTATTTTTGGTATTTATTTTACACCCTTTGCTTGATTAAGGCTCTCTCTGTGAGCAGAGATGAATACTGTAAAAATGAAAATAATATATATATATACTAAAAAAATAAAGGAACTAAGAATATATGACATAGGCCTATATTACATTCCTATTTCAAGGTAATGAACATGCACTCTTATGCACCTCACTAACCTCCTCCCCCAAATGCTACCAATATTAAATATATTTTTCTGTGAATCTATCAGGCTTGGGTCCAAGTAGGGATACACCGATTAATCGGCAGATAATCGGTAATCGGCCATATTACCGATTAATCGGTAATCGGCTATTCACATGATTAATCGGCCGATTGCTTAAATCCTTTACCAGAACAAACCAACCTTTACAAGACTATTTTATAACTGCCAAGTTAATCATCAGATAGCTTCGACACAGTAACAATGGCAATATAATTCGCAAATTGTTTGTCATTTTGTGCCTTGGCTGCTATTATGGCTTTTGCCTTTTTTTTTTTTTTGACTTTATTAAGAAATCATTCATAAATTATGAAACATTAGCATATTACAATTGACTCATTATTAATACAAATACTACAAATACATACATACAAATTGCATAAAAATACTCCTAAATTTTGGCAGTTTTCCAAATTTTCTGTTTATACTGTTGCCTCTTCAATTCATGTTGTCTTCTATCTAAGCTCTCAAGCTCATCAGTATTTAAAGTTCAATACTCTTAAGTTATAATGCAGAAACATAAGAGTTTCCCCATTTTCAGGACACAGCCTTTTCACTCTCAACAGATGATGATGGTGCGCTTAGATATTTTGAAGCCAAATTGCTCAATATTGATAAAGTCTCCCGTGTCTTTTTCCACCAAAGTAATGGGTCTTCGCTTTCTTTGAAGTGTTGGTAGAGTTAAATATTGATCCAGTTTCTTTGCGCATCTATGAGTAACAGATTTACTCCTCTTGAGTTTGGGTTGCACATCTGTTGTACTTGCAACGTCTAAGTCTGAATTTATTTTCATAGGCTTATTTGACTCAAAATCATCTAACAATTTTGAAAGGGAAACAGTTTAAGGTACACTTACTTAAGTTTCATTATCTTGATCATCATTAGAAGAGCTGTCTCCTGTTTAACTATCAATAGAATTTATCTCAGATTGATGTTCTACAATATCCATAACCCATTTCTTAATAGTGTCTTCTTTAATGTCATCCTTTTGAAATTTCAATTTAAATCTGGGATCGAGAAAAGTAGCCAAGCACAGAAATTTTTCCTTTATGTATGATGAAAATCTTTTTTCAGTTGATGAATTTAATTCTTCAACAGTTGAAATAATTCCACTAAATTCACCAGTATGCTTGGTAGCTTTTAATAGAAATAATCTGAGAGCTAATATTGTAGGGATTATCATTGATATAGTTGATGTTCTGTTACTTGATTCTTTGCTGATGTCTACAAATGGACTTAATAACTGGACAACTTATTCAACAATTGTTCATTGTTAACTTGATAAAGTTGGAATGTCATTGTCAACAACATACATTATAAGAGCTTTTAGCTGTTCTAAATTTCTTTTCAGCATATTATATGCTGAATTCCAGCAAATAGACACATCTTGAATCAGTTTATGTTTGTCCTTTTAAGCTGCTCCTGGAATTCAGTTAATTTGCTAATCGCTAATGAAGAATGATTAAAGTGTGATACTATTTTTCTGCTATTTGCAATTATATTGCTCACAGCCTTTTGCGAAAATATTGAATCATTTACTGAAAGTTGCAATGTGCGTATGAAACATGATAGTGACTGTACACCACACTTCCCTCATACCACCAACCATATTTGCGGCGGAAACTTGTAGTACAAGAAAAATTTTGTTGGAGATCTTATACTCATTCAGAACAATATGTAGTTGTTCACTTATTAATTCAGCTGTATGTGAACCAGGGAACGGAACAACTCTAAGCACAGCTCTACATTGTTCAAACTCATCTGAAAGCCAATGGCATGTCACACTCAGAAATGGAGCATTATTTGTTGAAGCTGTCCAAATGTCTGTGGTCAAAGAAAGACTGCTAATTTCATTGAGCGATATCTGAATTTTTGCTTTTACCTTCATAAATATATCCGGGATTATTTTGTCTGTGAAATATTTTCTTGATGGAATTCTGTAATTAGGACAAGAGTTTTGCAATAAGCTTTTGGAATCCAATGTCAGATGTTAAAGAATATGGCTGAATATCAACAGCTATCACGTCTCCTATCAAATAATACATCTCTTGGGACTTGTGATAGTTAATATTCCAAATTTTACTCTTTACTAAAACTGATTGTATAGTTAGTTGAACTGGAGGCTCATAGTTGCTGCACCTTGCTTCTGAAGTATTTGGCTGTGACCAATCATATTGCCTTTTCAGCTTTTGCTTCATCTGATTGAATTTCTTAATGTGGTTCAACATATTTGTCATTGTAGAATTCTTTTCAGATTTGCCACCTCTTGATATGGTGGCTTTACATGATTTAAAAATACATTTACTGTTTATCCTTAGGATGAACATCAAAATACTTCCAACAATAACTGGTTGACATACTGCTTTCGTTATAAAGTGTAATTACTATTTAATTATTTATACCTCTATAATCGAGATTCTAGAATCTAGAGTTTTTAAAATTTTAAATTTTTATTTTTTTATATATCTGAAAAATAAGCAATAAAAATGATTTACATTAATAATGAAAACATGCCTAGTTATTTGTAATAAATAATGTTGATAACTGCTTTTTCTCAGTATTAATTTAAATTATTAGGTGTAATTGATGAAAGGCCGATTAATCGGTAATCGGCCACTTGGCTTACGGTGCACCCCTAGGTCCAAGTACAGGCCACTGTATTAAGTACAAGTATAGGAAAAATGGATTGTACTTAAGTACATTTCAAATTTTATTTTCTACATAAAACTGTAATTATTAACATGTAATATGTTAAATTCTTGAGATCCATTCCTAAATTGATTTATTGTAAACAATATTGTAAAATACACAAGAATTTAATTACGGTATATGAATGAAAAGAATTTGAAAATAATTAAGCTTTTATTAATTCTGAAAGTCTTTTTAAATCCTTTTTCCTTAAGTATAAAAATTAAAAGTATAATTCTAACTATTGTTGTATTTCAAAAACATTAGAGAGTTACAAAATTTTTGTTAATAAATCAGCATCTGTTAGGGTGAAAGACTCTTCCTGTGAAGCTGAAGATTCTTATCATATATTTCTGAGATAGCTTTGCCAGTACTGAAAACATCTCTTCATAATTTTTCCAATTAGTTTAGATTGCAAGAATTTCCCCCTACCCCCCTATTCAACTATTTTTTCACTTTTTTAGAAATACGTAATTGACTGAAATATTTCTGTACTTGAATATTAATGTGCTCTTGCATTTGGTATGTGTCTGTAGAGTTTTGAGTTGAAGTCAAAAAGCTGAACAATTTCCTCTTCAGTGGAGGGTTTCCTGAACTTCTTCCTGGTAAATCCTCTGATAACACAATAACAATGCTAGAAGCTTTTAAAGTTCAGAAAATGAATTGTGCTGTCATTAATACAGAAGCCATTCTGTTACCTTATCTCTTTTCAAGGCACCAGTCAAGCTTAAACCTAAGATCTATTACACTTGAAAATGATAATCTTTTTTTATTTTAATTCAGTTGAAGACCCTTTTGTGTGATTTTTTAGTCCAAAAAACAGTGCACAATTATATTTGAATCCATCTGCTCAAGATACTAAATTTCTTGAACATAACAAGATATTCTGATAAAACAGTATATTGCTGCTGAGAACAGTCAGTTGTATCTGCAAATGATTCAAAAATTTCTTGCCTATCTTAAAGAATATTTCAATTATATGTTCCATCAATGATCTATAGCTAATACTAATGAAAAAGCAGATCTTTTCAGCCTCCTTTATTCATCTAATTCCATTCTGAATGATTCTTGCATCCCTCCTCCTACTCCTCCCCTCAGGTATCTCATGTCTCTACCTGATTATAAATGTTCATGTGAGATCCAAAGATATAAGGCTAATGGCCCACATGGTATTCCTTTCCATGTTTTGAGGGAGTATGAGTCTGAGCTCTTGCCTGTCCTTGTTCAGCTCTACTCTCTATGCATCAATACTAATAGTTTTTCTCAATTCTGGAAGCATGCATTTGTTGAACCAATCTCAAAGAAGGGTAGCCACACTGATCCCTTCACTTGTGTTGTCTAAAATGTTTAAAACTACTTAACTCTCATTTCCTGGATTATCAAGAGTTTCATTCCCTTCTTGCTGATCATCAATATGGCTTCGAAGATTGAGGTCACTGGTGATATATTTTCCTACTTTCGAATTTATGATCTTCTGCTATATTAGGACTATGGAAAGTTTAAAGTGGTGGTGCTTGAAGATACCCAAATCTTTTAAGAGTGCATTAGGGATGAGCCAGATATCCAGTTGCTATTCGGTTATGCAGCTTTCTTTTTGGGTATCTAGCTATCTGGCAGGATATCAGGCAAAAATAAAATTCATTATTATAAGAACTAAAATTTTCAAATTTTTAAAATATATAATATGCTCTATCTTTTTCTATTCAATTTTATATAATAGCACCTTTGGCTATTCATTTTAATTAAAATAGTATTCGAAAATTCATTAACTTGTTTACATAACTACAAACTTGAAATAAAATTTTTTAAGTTCTATGGCAATATATAGAAATCAACCAGTTTGGTGAAAAAAAAAAACCTGACCTCTTCAATTTTCATGATTTTTGCCATACTTGTAGATGGTGTGAGAAAATGAGAATGGTCTTTATACCAAGTTCATATCTCAAACGGGTCCTGAGGTCAAGGAACTTTGACAAAAAATTCATTTTTAAGAGATGGAGGCAAACTTTGAAATATTTCAGCTTCTGCACCACGGATAACAATAATATATACATCATTTTAAAGCTTAGTTATAAAACGTTTATTCAGTAAAGTTTTATGCCAGAGTAAAAAAAAACATATTTGACCTTCAACTTTTAACTTTCAATACCAAAAAAAAAAGGTATCTCTGATTTTCATCAAATTTGTGTCATAACTTGGGTCATCTTATTGACACAAAGTATGCCAAATTTTAGAGTGGGCACAAGTTCATAATCAAAGCAGCTGTAAATTTACTTAGGTATGGTCAGCAAAAATTCATGTTTTGTCTCCAAATTTATTCTTACTTTTCATCAATGATCTCAGCTGCACTTTCAACTCTGTTCATTCTTATGCCCATGACTCAACTCTCTATTCTTCCACTCATTTCAAATCTGCACTTTCTTTGAATCTAGAGTTGCTTCTCAACTTTTTCTTATTCTATTCTTGCTAATCTGGATGTGATTTCACAGTGAGATTGTCTTAAACTTGGCAAATTCAATCTTTAAAACCCCAACTTTTTCACTTATCCCTCCCTCTTAACATCTTCCAATTTTCTAATCTCTCAACATATCTCCAATCTCACCTGTGAACATCATCCTTGGACTGAACATAACCTATGGTGGCTTCAAGGAAACTGGGAGTTCTGTTCAGGTTGTGAGAATTTTTTCCTCTCAAGTGGTTACTTCACTTATAAATGGGTCTTATCCACTCTTGTATGGAGTATAGTCTCATATTTGGGAGAGTTAGGGTTCCACCCTTCTTTTGGATAGGGTCGAGTATTAGGCTAAAACACTTATAAACTGTCCCCTACTTTCAAACTCTCTTGACCCTTTATCTGTGATGTAACATTGACACACATTTTTTTTTTTTTATACAGTATGTGAAATTACCTCAAGCAAGTGCTTGAGGTAATTGACCTTTCACATTACACCACGATTTCATTGCCCTGAAAGCACGAAGAGAGCCTTGCTTCCCCATGAATTTTGTGAATATTGGAAACAAAGGCTTGCTCTTTGTAGTGCTTCCATTCCATTCACCTCTGTTCTGAGGCCCTCTCTCCATCTGTTTTCCTGTTTCATTTTATCTCATTTCATTAAGGCCACCAACAGCACTCACCTGAGAGATTTGGTTTAAGCTTGGGCTTGGGTGGGCTTCCTTTATTTTAAATTTTTGTCCCCTCTTTGAAAGTTGCACTGCAAGTGAGTAGTTGCAGTGTTAAAATAAAACAAAATAAAAAATTTTAAATGAGCACCTAAACTATTCAACTATTTTTCTAAAATTTCCAAAACAATTTAATTAATAACAAATGTTAGTAGTAAAAATAAAAATATTACAATAATAATAATAATAATAATAATAATAATAATAATAATAATAATAATAAAGTGAAATTTATCTAAATTAAAGAACTTTTGCAAATCTTTGATACAAGGATCAGATATATATACATTTTTTCTTCTTTACAGGATTTTTACTTATAAAATTTAACATACTTGAAAGTACCTGACTTTTTCAAAGTACATTTAGGCTCAAGTACAAGTACTCAAAATTTTGTACTTAATTAAGTACTTGAACTCGAGCCTGAAACTTTTATATATATATAAGAAATGCAATTAAAGGCATTTTTATTTTATTTTATTCATTATTTTACAACAAATTTTTAATTTAATTTTTTCTTTTTTTTTTATTTCATTATTTTTTCAGCCACTTTTTGTAATATCTTTAGCATTTTATACAGGCTACTTTAATGTTAATTTTATTTTATTTCTTACTTTTATTACTCTTTATTTTGTATAATTTCTTTATTTTTTATATTTGCTTTATTTAATTTTCATCTCCAAAATTGGTAAGTTGTATATTTTGAATTTTGAACTCTTTTATTCTAGTGACTCATGATATTCTCTACCTTCATAAAATCAGCATCCCTAATTGGAGATGCAGATATTGAAAATGAGAAATCCACAGATGGAAATATGGATATCCAGTCCACCTCTAGTAATTATGAATTTAATTTAATTAAAAAAAATATTTCTTTGTATTTTCATTTGCTTATTAAGTATACCAACTGGTCTTTAAAAATCTTATTAATGATAATCTAACACCAAAGCAAGAAGATTAATTTGATATGAAAAATTTTACCTCGTGTGTTTTTGGCTAAATATGGAAGACTTTAAATGATAACTTAAAATATAATTTAAAATAAAAGTTAAAAGTTCTTATAATTAATCACTATCAAAAAGCAATGAAATACTTACTGAAGCCATTCTGCTCTCTTCTTGGTAACAAGTTCTTCAACTGAAATACACAAACAAAAAGGCAGGAGTGACCTAGGCTAGGCCTAAAAAAGGGCCTAGCCTAAATCGATATCTTTTAAATGGGTAAACAAGTTATAAATATGTAAATTTTTGAAGAAAAAGAATCCAAGAAATTCAAAATTCAACCTTTTTGCAGAGTATTTAGAAAATATCTGATTTTTCTCAAGAGATTTTTAAAAATATCTGAAGCCCTGTAAAAATTATACTTAAGTTTCATGAAACAAAACTGACATAAGACTATCATATATATATATATATATATATATATATATATATATATATATATATATATATATATATATATATATATATATATATATATATATATATATATATATATATATATATAGCTCAAAAAAAGGGTAAAACCTACCACCCTCTAAAGTAAATTTTAATAAAAAAATTTTTAAAGAAAGAAACTTTATATTATCGATTTTGAATTTTTTTGGTAGAAAAGTTTTCATATTTCATGCTTTTTATAAAAGTAGTTTAATAAATGACAACAACTCAAAAATTTCCCCCTTTTCTGGGTAGGTTTTTTGACAAAATTACAAAAATTTTCCAAGGTCTGTCCCCTGTAAAATTGTTTATTTTTAATTTTTTTGTATTGTTAGGTGAATTAATTTAGTATTACTGATAGTGCTTAGTTTTTTTATTAAATTGATATTAAGGTATGATTTCTGGAATATTTAAAATTGAGTAAATAACATAAGGTTAGGGTAAGCCTAATCCTTAAGATATCAACCATATGATACATACTGACTATTTGTATATTTGTTTTGATTTCTTATAAAATTGGTTAAGTTCTGGTTAAAATTGTTCAAGTTCAGGTTTAATTCAAATATTTTAATTAGTTGGTCTAGTTGGCAGTAGGCCTACCCAGTTTTTCAGATTAGGTTTCTGATAACCCTAAGTTAAAGTAAGCCTACTTTATTAAAAACCCTAGCAAATTCAGGTTTTTGAATAATTCAAAATAATTTGCTTTTAGTTTAATTTATTTTGTTTCAGTAGCCTACTATTCAACAAGGCCTATAGGATAATATATACAGTATTTACTTTAATATATCGAGCAACAAGGATGATTTCTGGCTTTGAAAATAAGAGCTATGAAGAGAGGTTGAAGGAGTTAAGAATGTTCTCGGTTGAAAGGAGATTTCTCAGAGGGGATATGATACAAGTTTACAAAATATTTGCATCTGACAGTAATACAGAGATTGAAAAATACTTTATATTGGACCGTGGAAGAGTAACTAGAGGACATGATAAGAAAATTAAAAAGAAGCCATGCCATCTCGATCTAAGAAAATATTCTTTCAGTAATAGAGTTGTTAATTTTTGGAATGACTTGCCAGAAGAGATTGTTGACTGTGATTCTCTTGTCAAATTTAAAAGGGGGCTAGATAGATATATGGATGGTTTAGGTATTATATATAACTTGACTAAGCCAAATTGGCGGGTATATATGAATTTTTAGATCAACAGATCAACCTATGACTAAGCCTAATGGCAGTTTTTTTTGTAGTGGGTGATGGTTCATTGAATATTGCATGTATAATTGGGCTTAGTTTTACTTATATCTTTGCATGAATGAACTGATAACTAGGGAAGGGATAGACCTAGTCTTTTGTGCATGTATTAGTATTGTTATTATTTGTTTGGACTGGGACAGTCTCGATAGGCCCTTGTGGCTTCTAAGTGTCTCTATTTTCCTATGTTCCTATGTCCTATAAGGTGACCATATTTTTCTGACCAAAAATCAGGATGCTTCTGAACATTGCCCCCTTCCCCTCCAAATACACTGCCTGTAAGGGTTTTAAGGGATGTATAAAGGGGGAGGATTTTTTATATAAAGAAGAAATACGAATGTTTTCGAAAATAAGTCATATGGTTTATTAGTTAAGGACATTTTAAAAAAAAAAGTACATTTTTGACTTCTGCTCCCATACGCTGCGCACTCTGGCTGTATATCACTGCCTTCTTCTGCTGTCTGGCTGAATAAATATTTTTGCCAAATCTAAAAATTGGGACAAATGTCAGTCTCTAAGAAAATCGGGACACAGCTTAAAAAATCAGGACGGATGGTCACCTTACTTTAATACCAAAGTTAAACTGTTGCTCAGAGCTCTATGTTAAAAGTTAGGCCTATTTCCCCCCAAAAAAAAATTTTTTAACAATATTTGTATAACTTTAGTAGCCTAATTATAATTTAAGTATGTTGTATGTGGCATCAGTGGAACTGTGAGAGGAGAGCATGTTAGTGAATGTACTGTTTGTATTCTGAAAATTGAACATGTGCTGATGAGGAAGGAGTTTGAAAGATTAAGTGAGGAGTTGGCTAAGATAAAAGGGAATGAAGGGTTTAAGTGAGAAATTGGCTGAGATTAAAGTGAATGAAAGGTTTGAATCATTGCAGCTGGAAATAGGTAGGCTGAGTGAATGGGTTTCTGAGTTCAGAAAGGAGGGAAGTGTTAGGAAAAGGTTAGTGGAGATTTAGTAGACTAGGGACACATGTAAGAAAGAAGTTGAGAAGGAGCAGGCTAATGGTAAGGAAAGGGGGTAAACAGACCTAGTGACTCACCTAGGCAGGAATTTGAGAGGGGGAAGGCTAGTGGTAGATAGGACTGAAGATAGATGGAGTGTTATCCAGAATAGGAACAACAAAATTAGAATCTCGAGGGACACCAGGCCAGTGATCTGTAGTAACAGTTTTGGTTGTCTTTCTGATGGGGAGAGATCTGAGATGGCCAGTTGTGATGTCAGATTTCCCAAAGGGAAGGCTGAGGCATTATTGATTGGTGACTCTCAAATATGATACTTAGACAAAACTTTTAGTAATACAGATAAAAGGAAACGAATGAGAGTATGCTATCCAGGTGAATGAGTAAATGATATTGTGGACAGGATAGCAATATTATAGATACGAACGAGGATGCAAGTGTGATTGTGCATGTTGGAACAAATATATACTTATTTATATATATATATACTATATATATATATATATATATATATATATATATATATATATATATATATATATATATATATATATATATATATATATATATATATATATATATGAGAATGAAAGCAAGTGGGAGAAAATGTAGTGTCAGGAATATTACCTAGGTTGGGTGCAGGACTAGAATGGGAAAGTAGGGCCTTTGGTGCAAATAAAAGGATTAGGGATTTATGTTTTCAGAAATTATTAGATTTTTTGGATCACTGGGAAGAATTTCAGGACAAAAACCTATTTGCAAGAGATGGAGTTTACCTTAGTAGAAGGGGTGTGCAGCTTCTAAGTTACAGACTGGAGAGGTGACTGTTGGAAAACTAGGTAAGGATAGGGGTAAAGGGTGTAATTTGGCACTGCTAGCTGTGGAGATAGAGTTTATAATACTGGTGATGGGATTGATGATGGTATGAATGAAAATAAAATTGCTTTACATGGGCCTATTAATAAGAATGGAAACAATATTAGAAATCAAGATGGAAAGGATACAAATAAGGACAAGTTAAATATGAAATGTTTCTACACAAATGCTCAGAGCCTTAGAAACAAAATAGATGAGTTGACAAGTTATATCATAGAGGAGTATCTTGGCATTGTTTGCATTACTGAAGCATGGGTCAATGAGGGATTTTATAGACTCCCTACAAGAATATGAAAGAAAGATACTCGTTTTACCTATACCAACATAGAGGAAGGAGTGGTTGAGGTGTAGCAACTTATGTTAAAAGCAATATTGAATCAGTGTTAATATCTACATTAAAACAAATCATGATGTGGAATCTGTGTGGGTAGATATTCTTAAGCATAATAGATCATACAGGATAGGGGCATTTTATAGAGCTCCAAAGCAGAATCAAGAATTAGAAGAAGAAATGGTGAAGGAAATCAAGGTGGCATGTCAAAATACTGTAAAAAAAACAATCATAATGGGAGACTAATTTTCCAGACAATGAGTGGAATACTTTGAGTACTATGGTTAATAGAAGTATAGTATTTATAAATTGTATTCTATACAACTTTTTGAGTCAGGTGGTTCAAGAACCAACAAGGCATGCATCATTACGGACCAACTGGGGCCCTGGCTAAAAATCAGGGGAAACCAGGATTTGCCTGCCAGGGTTAAAATGACAAATTATACTTAAGGGGACAGTCCAATTTCAACAAAAAAAAAAATCCATTTTCAGCCAATTTTCCTAAAATTTCCAGTGTATATAGCATTTTTCCATGAAAAAAAATCCATTTTTAGCATTTTTCTGTCTATAATGTTTTTTTTTTAAATTTGACCCTTTTTCAAATAAATGGTGGGGCAAAACAACTTTTTGGAATGACCTGAAATTTGGCAAGTATATTCAGAATTCTATGGGCTACCAAAAGCTTTTAACAGACTTTTGTTTAAAGAGTTATAGAAAAAATGTTATAAGCACAAAACTAAGCAATTATTAAAAAAAAAAAATTTTAAATCAACTTTTGGAAAAAAAAAAAAAAAAAATTACATCTATAACATTTCTCATTTTTGGTGGGTATATAGAGGAGGGATGGGGTAACACATTCCTCTCCATACTTTATTCAATGCAATTCATTGGTTTTGAGATATGGCCTCTCAAAAAAGGTCCTTTTTGACCAAATTTCAAAAATTCCAAGTTTGAGGTTATATCTCGCTTCAAAAAATAGCATTTAATAATGCACTAAATAAAGGTTGTAGCCCTGTTCCTCCTCTAAACAATATCCAAAAACAAAATTAGTAGGTAGAATTTTTTTTTTTTTAATTTTTTAAGGAAGGGTATGATTTTTGCAAAATTTTTTTCCAAGTGATTTTTTCTAGACGTGATATTAAGAATCTGTTCCCACTAATGCAAGAAATTGGGGCTAAGATTTTCAGTTCATGTAGACCAGTAGTTTAACCCCACTATTCATTTTTTTTTCTTTCAACTTTGTGTCCAAATAACTTTCAAACCATTATAGACTCAGAAAAATGCTCAAAATCAACTTAGAACTTCAGAAAAAAATGCATATCCCCTGAAAATTTCAGTTGTCAAATAATAACAAAAAAAAATTTCAACAAAATATAAGGAAATTAAGATCTTTCTTTTTTTAATATTTTCTTTTTCTTTCCTGTTTCTTTTGACTGCTGCTTTTCTGCTAGTGAATGTTCATCTTTGTGTTTTGATTTTAGATATCCCAATAAAGATTTAGTTGAAAATTTTTTACTTTGGACGCCCAAAGGTCCTCTTCTAATTTCCTGATTGCAGATGTTACATATAGCTATTTTGAGCCTATCCTGAAACATTATAAAGTACTCCAATACTCCAGAAGCTGCAGTAATAAACAATTATGAAATAACTTCCAAAAAGAAAGTGTATATATTGATTTAATATTGAAATATTTTAATATTAAAATATTGATTTAAAGTATAAACAAAATAATAATTTTGAAATAATATAACTAAAAGATACAAGTTTGATACTTCACAATAAAATAACATGTATAAATACAGGTTATATTAATAATTTTAAATCTTACAGTTTTTCAAACTTTACCTTAGGGTCTTACCTAGGTAAACCTGTTGAATCACTATTATGAATCAAATTTTTTTTTTTTTTTTTAGTTGTACTTTTTTAAACATTTATTATACAAAATCTGTAATTTTCTGAAATATTTTCAGAAAAATGCATGTGATCATTAATTTAAGTGAATGTTAATTATTCTATTCCTTCCTTATAATTAAATAAATCTCAATTAAAATTATATCCAACTTTCTTAACCTAAAGTTTTATTGCTTTTGACCTCTTTACAAATTTTAGCAACCCTGGCTGGAGCCCCAGCCAAATTTGGGTGACCCAGGCCCTGGCAAAATTCCTGCCCCGGTCAGTCCATATATATATATATATATATATATATATATATATATATATATATATATATATATATATATATATATATATATATATATATATATATATATATATATGGGTCATTCCAAGTCACTTCAACACGACAAAAACCCTGACCCCTTTCGATTTGTATAAAAAGTGGCACACTAACAGATCTTGTTGAGAAAATATGAATGGCGTTTATTGCAGGTCTCTAGCTCATACGGTTCAGAAGATATGACCTTTGAAACTTTGGTCAAAAATGTCAATTTTCAGAGAGTAGTCCGAGGTCAAAATAAAATATCTCGGCTTCTATGGCACTTAGAAGCATCATATAAAGACCATTTAAAAGATCTTGAATAGCGGTACAACATTTATTTAGATGATTTTGACCTCAGAGGTCAAATAAAAAATTTGACCTATTGTGACCTTGACCTTGAAAAAAACCTCCTCTTCGATTTTTTTCAAACTTTGCTGAATTATTGTTATATATATGTATATTTTAATTTTTTTAATGAATTATTTTTGGTTTTGGCTTGGTTTAGAAAATATAAGCAATTTAATAAGTACAAATATCACATTTTTCACTTTTTTGCGATTTTTATCTCATTCAATGTATAGTTCCAACATTTCCATTTCTCTTTCTCTCATATATATATATATATATATATATATATATATATATATATATATATATATATATATATATATATATATATATATATATATATATATATATATACATTGTAAGGGGCTGGCTGCTGCCGAGTATATTTTTCTCATTCAGATTGCATGGGGAATATATATATATATATATATATATATATATATATATATATATATATATATATATATATATATATATATATATATATATATATATATATATATATATATATATATATATATTGATCTTACACTTACAATGTTCACATAAAATTATCTA
>SEYY01022658.1:155000-162500 GCA_009176605.1 Armadillidium nasatum | reverse complement strand
TTTTCTTATTAGAAAATAAATCTATGAAGCGACTTTCTTATGCTTAAAATACCTTTTCTCTATTGAAAATTTTACTGTGACATTTTTGCCACTTGTCCCAACGATTCGCTAGGACAATATCAAATCTTTCGTTTATTGTAGTTTTATTATGCTTTGTAACGTCTAAAGATTGTGATCCTTATATACTTTCTTTGAATTAAATGCATACAAGGAGAGTATGTGGTCCTGACTGCTCAACCACCCCTATAATAACCTGAAAACTTCCGATTCTGAGCATTTATCCTGCGTTAGTAAATTACTTCTTAGCTGTCTATCAGATTCTTCTGTCCCTATCTACAGGAAGAATAAGCTAATTTCACTTGTAGCAGAAAATAGGAAAATAGGAACCATTCTCAACCCTCTGACTGTCGTAATTTTGCTTTCATTTCTATTCCTTTATCAAAGTTTTAAAATAACATTTCCGGTAAGAAGTATGAGCATACTAAATCTTTCAATATTCTCAGAATCGAAGGAAATCAGAGATTGAATGAGTTTAACAGTATAAACAGAGGATTAGAAGTTAAGAAAAGGTCTAGTAGCTGCGATTTCACTTCAAGACTATCAAACACACGTGTCGGAAGCTGCACAATCTGTTCGAGAATATTGTGAAAAGATAATTGGTGGACATTTCAATCATTTGTAGAGAAATGCTATATGTTATAATAAAGGTTGAAATTACAATGGATGATATATAAGATATGGAAGAGGAGATAATGTGCTTATTTTGGAGTTCTGGTATTCGAAAAATTTAGGATAGTCAGTGGATATGTGGTAAACCAAGTTGTAGATTCCAAGAGAGTCGAAGTCATAAGGTAGGAAATTAACAGAACTAAAAATTAGTAACACGAAAATAGACAACATCTTTGAGCGCAACATACATGCGCAACATTCTGTTTTAGTTGAAAATTGAGGATAGAAATCGTAAGAGGATACATATTAAATTTTGAAGTAAAATAAGCTCAAAAAACCAAAGTTTAGCGGAGGGAAGGAATAATAAAATAAAATAAATTAAAGACATATTATAAATTTAAATGTTAAAATACAAAATTGACTCCAGATTAATACTTTCCATAATCTATCATAAAGAATCCTCTATTATATTTAAATGCGTCAAGTACTATATTTAGCACTTTCAATAGATGCCAGATTCTGTCGAAAAGTATCTAAATCTGGCAACCTGTCCGGAAAAAGGCCTAACGGGATTAGTAGGATATAGGTCATTATTATAAATGTTATCCACTCCGTACAATTTCACATATGTTTTATTTACATCTTTTGCTAATGTCCCTGTCTTTAAAAAAAAAAAAAATTAAGTAATGATTAAACATTAATATATTCATGTAATTACACATTAAATGATTACTTATTCTACTAGAAACTTTAAATATTTTTTCCAATGCATAATGAAAAGGTATTTCAAATTACCTCTATATTTGACTTCTAATTATAAATATAAATAATTTAGTCAAAGGTTTGCTCCGTAAAAAGGCATAGATAGATAGGTACACATATAGATATATAGATAGCTAGACAGATAGATAGATAGATAGATAGATTGATATGGATATATAGATAATGGATAGGTAAATAGATAAATAGATTGGCATAGATAGACAGATACACATATAGATATAAAGATAAATAGATAAATAAATAGATAGATAGATAGATAGATAGATAGATAGATAGATAGATAGATAGATACATAGATAGATAGATAGATAGATAGAAGATAGAATAGATAGATAGATAGATAGATATAGATAGATAGATAGATAGATAGATAGATAGATAGATAGATAGATAGATAGATAGATAGATAGATAGATAGATAGAAAGATAAATAGATAGATTCATAGATAGATAGATAGGTAATAGATAGATAGATAGGTAGATAGACAGATAGATAGATAGATAGATAGACAGATAGAAAGATAGAAAATCTCAAAGCATACGTACTCATATACATACAAACATAAATAATATTCTTATTACGAAGAGCTATTAACAATACTAACTATTCTTTCAATTATGAGAGAAAAAGACTCAAGACTTTGAAAGGTTTGCCTAAGACCTTCTTAAGAGGATTACAAATGAGAAGTTTAGACTTGCAAGTTGCAGCAGTATAGTACACACTATATATATATATATATATATATATATATATATATATATATATATATATATATATATATATATATATATATATATATATATATATTTATAATTAATATTTTCACCCTTAACGTACATATATATATATATATATATATATATATAATATATATTATATATATATATATATATATATATATATATATATATATATATATATATATATATATATATATATATATATTATATATATATATAAGGACTCTAAAATTTGGAGATCCAAAAATTCCAAAGATATTATCCTGTATACAATGATTGCTATTGAGAGAATGAGAATTTATAGCTAGATAAGGGAGATGAGGTAGTTGATCCAATGTCCTAAAGGAAATACCTTTATGTTCAGCGATCGCAGTAGAAAGACAGTGAATTTTCTTTCCTATGTAGGGAGCCTCACAACTACCGAACTTATATTTATAGACAACTGTTGAACGTAAAGGTATTGGAAGTTTTTTTTAAAAGTGAAAAATTTTCCAATTTTATTTCCAATGGAAAATATCAATTTAAGTTTAACCTGAGGAAAATTTCTATTTAATATACTATCAATTTTGCATCTAATTTCATTACTCAATCTCCCCATAAAAGGCAATTTCATATAAAGGATCTCCTTGGATACATATAACTTATTAACAGATTTATCTTGAAATTTAGCAGAAAGTTTCTTTCGAAATATATTGTCTATTAAATAATCATTGAAACCGTTCTTCAAAAATAGTAATTTCAGGAATTCAAGTTTTTTTTGAGAGGTTGAAATATGAAATCTTATATCCTATTTCAAAAAGTGATTTGATTAAATTAATTTATATATATGTACAAACATATATAATATATATATATATTATATATATATATATATATATATATATATATATATATATATATATATATATATATATATATATATATATATATATATATATATATATATATATATATATATATATATATATATTAGTGATGGATCGGATGTCATATTTTCCAATTTGCGGATGCGGATGCGGATGCGGATGATTGAATTTTGAAGATGCGGATGCGGATGCGGATGCGGATGTTGAATTTTCGAAAGTGCGGATGCGGATGCGGATGCGGATGTTGAATTCGAAAGTGCGGATGCGATAAATGCTGAATTTTCGAAAATGCGGATGCGGATGCGGATGTTAATTTTGATGCTGAGGATGCGGATGCGGATGCGGATTGTTAATTTTGATGAGGATGCGGATGCGGATGCGGATGCGGATATTATAATATTATATATATTATATATATATATATATATATATATATATATATATATATATATATATATATATATATATATATATATATATATATATATATATATATATATATATATATATATATATATATATATATATATATATTTCACTATCACCTTTCCCACTTTCGTGAGGTGGTGCCCGCCACAATTCCCTTACAAACATAACTATTTTTACCTTTCAACGCTTTCACCACTTCCCTCCATCTCTGTCTCCACAAATCTTCTACCCTCGTCTAAACTCAAATTCCTTCCATCAAAATCACTCTCACTCCATCCATCCATCTCCACTTCGGCCTTCCCCTCACCCTACCCTTTCCCTATCTACATCGGATCTACGTACCTTGCCAACCATTCTGTTCTCTTCCATTCTTCACATATGTCCAAACCATTTTAGCACATCCTCCTCCTCTCTATCAATAACACCCTTCTTCCATTTACACATCTCCCTTATTCTTTCATTTCTAATCCTATCAATCCTTCTCAATTTATATATCGCTCTCAAATCTTTCATCTTAAAGACATTGAAACTTTTTCTCGACCGAGCACTTATCGTCTATGTTTCACACACATACAATACAGAGGTGAACACATACATTCAAACATTCTTATCTTTATTTCTTTCGAAATTTTTCCTTTCTTCCATACTTTTCTTAGGCCCCCAATACTTTCATTCCTTCTACCACTCTGTTCTTTATTCCTTTTTCTGTCCCACCCTTACCTTCCACCCAACATTACTAGATATTTGAATTCATTCACCTCCTCAAGTTTCCATTCTCACACTTCTACAAACCAATTCCTCCCTCCACATTTCCTCATCCCCACCTCCAATCCTCATAACTTTATTCTTCGCTGGATTGAATTTCAATCTCTTGTTTGCACATTTCCCTTCAAACTCTCTCACAAGTATTCTCATCTTTTCTCCAGATTCTGCCACCAACACATGCCGCATCATCTGCAAAAAGTAAACATTCACTTCACATTCACCCTCCATATTTCTCAACGTAATACTCTTCCCTTCTCTCTCCATTTTTCTAAGTAAACCATTCATCAATAGATTAAATAACATGGAGATATTACAAACCCCTGTCTCAATCCCACTCCTATGCTAAACCAATCCGATAGTTCTCTCTTCACCCTCACTCTTGATCTACAATTGGCATATATATATAATATATATATATATATATATATATATATATATATATATATATATATATATATATATATATATATATATATATATATATATATATATATATATATATATATATTATAGATGGATCGGATGTCATATTTTCTAATTTGCGATGCGGATGCGGATGCGGATGCGATTTTGCGGAGAATTATGCGGATGATGCGGATGCGGATGCGGATGTTGAATTTTGAAAAGTGCGGATGCGGATGCGGATGCGGATGTTGAATTTCAAAAATGCGGATGCGGATGCGGATGCGGATGTTGATTTTGTGCGGATGTCCGCATCCGCATCCGCGCATGCGGATGCGATGCGGATGCCATCACTATATATATATTATATATATATATATATATATATATATATATATAATATATATATATATATATATATATATATATATATATATATATATATATATATATATATATATATATATATAAAAGCATGTCTGACAAAAAATAGTAGTTACTCCGCTAGTATAAGGTGTTTTAAAATATTATTTTAATGCAGATGGCGTTACGAGAGTGCAAGTGTATATAAATACATGAGGAACTTGCGTGTACGTCATTGATTATGTAGAGGCGATACAGTAAAGTGAGTGGCATGCGTGACGTGCAGAAAATGAGGGGCAACGTAGATTTGAATAAACAGAAAAAAGAGGTGGTGTCATTTGGGAGTCCTAAAGGAGATATTGTTGCCGAAGTTGGTAAATTTGCGGGTGTATCGAAGAGTACGGTTTTGCAGGTGTACCAGACCAATACAAAATTTCCATAGGAACTGTGGCCGGACATCAGTACTGAGCGAGAGAGAGAGAAGAAAAGTCTAAAGTGTTTAGTTATTCACGATTGCTTAAAATCCAGGCAGGAGTTGCTACTTCACGTTAACGCTGATCCATTACAAATTATATCTGTAAGAATATTCGGAAGGGAACTACAAAGTAAGAACATTTAGAGCAAATTAGCACGCAAGATGTCTTTCTATGCAGTTCCCTACCCGAAAGAATACTCGGTAGGGTACTGCATAGGAAGAACATATAGAGCAAATTAGCAAGCAAGATGTCTTCCTATGCAGTTCCCTACCTGAAAGAATACTCTGTAGGGAACTGCATAGGAAGAACATATAGAGCAAATTAGCACGCAAGATTTCTTACTACTAACTGTTACACTGATAACCGTTACACTGCTAAAATGGATGAGGTGACAAGAATATTGAGCCGTTAATGACTAGAAAGCTTACTACTAACTGTTACACTGATAACCGTTACACTGCTAAAATGGATGAGGTGACAAGAATATTGAGCCGTTAATGACTAGAAAGGGCGTTTTGGGCTCTACGAATTGTATTTTTCCACTTATCGGAATGATGCTTAGCTTCGCGTGCATTTTTGACCAAACAGAGCTTATAAGAAAGGCTTGTCGGGACTCTCTGGAGTAGGGTCTGTAATGTTTTGGAGGTCTTCAAACCACACGGACATGTAGCCCATCATCCGGATGTCTGTAAGGATGATCCACCATGACTACAATTTGTTAGTAGACTTAAACGCTTTACCCTTTTAACATCATCTGCTTGAAGAGAAAAATATCATTCACTCTGCGATAAATGATGACAGTTGCTGCATTGGCAGGGCTGCAAATTAATTTATTTGCCAAGATGAACGTATATATATATATATATATATATATATATATATAATATATATATATATATATATATATATATATATATATATATATATATATAAACAAGCAATTATACTACATTATCTGTAACATATAGGAGATCCTTTTCTCTTCTTATATTCAATGCTACATATAAAGAAAAAAAGAAACTACACAAAAACGGAGTCCATTTATCCAATTGGTTGAATCCGTGGATCTGCTTTCACGGAGATATTCAATAATGCCACGACGTGTGTGAAATACTGGTGGCACTCCTTTCCTGAAACTGTGCCAAAGAAAATTCTTTTGACGCTCAGACATATTCATTGCAATCGTAAATCAGGACGGGTTTTTTTTTGATCTCGTACTGTTATTATTATTATTATTATTATTATTATTATTATTATTATTATTATTATTATTATTATTATTATTATTATTATTATTATTATTATTATTATTATTATTATTATTATTATTATTATTATTATTTTTATTATTATTATTATTATTATTATTATTATTATTTTATTTTATTATTATTATTATTATTATTATTATTATTATTATTATTATTATTATTATATTTATTATTATTATTATTATTATTTATTATTATTATTATTATTATTATTATTATTATTATTTATTATTATTTTTATTATTATTATTTTTATTATTATTATATTATTATTATTATTATTATTATTATTATTTATTATTATTATTATTATTATTATTATTATATTATTTTAAATATTCCGTTAAATTTATTGAAACTTCTAGATAATCAAAAAATTATTAAATATTTTTTTTTTTTATTTATATATAAAAAAAAAAAAAAAAAAAAAAATTTTATTATTATTATTATTATTATTATTATATTATAGCAGTAGTAGTAGTAGTAATAGCTGTATTAGAAGTAGCAGCAGAAGTTTCGTTCTTACTGTAATAATTTAATATAATAATAATAATATAATAATAATAATAATAATAATAATAATAATAATAATAATAATAATAATAATAATAATAATAATAATAATAATAATAATAATAATAATAATAATAATAATAATAATAATAATAATAATAATAATAATAATAATAATAATAATAATAATAATAATAATAATAATAATAATAATAATAATAA
>SEYY01022658.1:130000-135000 GCA_009176605.1 Armadillidium nasatum | reverse complement strand
AACACCCAACCTCTTAGAAGCTTGTTTAGAAAGAGAAGCAATCTTATCTTTCCAAGAAAGATCACGAGAAAAAGAAACACCGAGAATATTATGAACAGATGAAGGCTTGAGTTCTGTGTTTTCGAAGATATTATAGTTGTGTAGAAGATCGTGTTGAGTAGAAAGATGGAGGAATTGAGTTTTTGAGGCATTGAAAACGACCATGGTTTCTATGTCCCAATTTGAAATACGAGATAGATCAGAGGTCAGTTGCTCCAAGGTTACCCTCCTTGCGATAACTAACTGCTGTTGGGAGGGGCATCTTTGAAAGTGAAAGGAGTAATGAAGGATGGTGTCATCAGCATAGGAGTGGATAGGGGATAAAGTAATTGAGAGAAGGTCATTAATGAAAAGTAGAATGAGAGTTGGGGATAAGACAGATTCTTGAGGAACACCAATATTTATAGATTTAAAGGAAGAACGGTGGCTGTCTACAATAGCTGCTATAGAACGGCCAGAAAGTAGATTAGAGAGAAGGAAAGATTCCGAAAGAGGGAAGTGTGGAAATTAAAGCTTTGTACCAGACTCTATCGAATGCTTTCTACTTGTCTAGCGCCTCAACAAAAGATTCACCGAAACACCGATGGACGGAGGACCAAGAATCAGAAAGAAGAGAAAGAAGATCACCAGTAGAGCGTTTCTTACGAAAACCATACTGGCAATCAGAGATAAGATTAGAAGAATTGAGATGTTTCCAAATCTTCCAGTTAAGGATAGATTCGAAACTTTAGAAAGAACGAAGGTCAGAAATATAGAACGATAGTTAGAGGGCTGAGAAGAGTCCTTCTTCTTCGGCCCAGGTTGAATGAATGCTCGCGTTTCCAGCAGGAAGGGAAGGTTGAAGTAGTAAGACATAGACGAAATAAATTACCAAGGCAGGGTGCAAGCTCAGAAGCACAAGATATGAGAACCGCAGGAGAAATACCTGTGATTGAAGAGACAAAGCTTGTAATTTAATTTGAAACAAGGTGTCTAAAAGTTTGTTCATATTTTGGGACACATTTTCGTTTTAATATTTAAGTATTCGGTATTTTTAATGTTTCAAAGCAAAGAATAATTTTCATATATTTCCAAAAATTTAATAATAACATTGCTATTCCACTTTGACATATAATTTAAAATTCATAATAGGCTTACCAAGAGGTGAAAACACTCGAAACGAAAATATACATTATGAGAGGATAGATGACTCAGCCTAGCGAGTTTACTAGCCCTGCGTAATCGACTACTCGCTCACTCGCCGGCTTGCAAACTCGCTACTCGCTGGTTTGTAAACTAGCCCAATATAATCAAACCTTTAGTTATATATGGAGTGGCGAAAATGTGGAATCTACTTTATATATATATATATATATATATATATATATATATATATATATATATATATATATATATATATATATATATATATATATATATATATATATATATATATATATATATATATATATATATATATATATATATATATATATATTATATATATATATATATATATATATATATATATATATATATATATATATATATATATATATATATATATATATATATATATATATATATTATATATATATATATATATATATATATATATATATATATATATATATATATATATATATATATATATATATATATATATATATATATATATATATATATATATATATAATCAAGATAGAGTTCATTTACCTAACATATATTAAAATAAACTTCAAGAAATTAATTATTATTATAATAAAAAAAAATAATTCTTCTTAAAATGTTTCAATATTGTTTATAATATTATTAAGTCTATATTTTACATCAGTAGTTTAATTAATTATTTAATAATAGATACATTTAAACTTATTAATATTTTTAATAATCTTCTTTAATTAATTAAATATAAAGAATTAACAAAAATAAAATATTTATTTATTTATTTGTTTATTATTATTATTATTATTATTATTATTATTATTAGTAGTAGTAGTAGTAGTAGTAGTAGTAGTAGTAGTAGTAGTAGTAGAAGTACCATTATTATTATTATTATTATTATTATTATTATTATTATTATTATTATTATTATTATTATTATTATTATTATTATTATTATTATTATTATTATTATTATTATTATTATTATTAATTATTATTAGCATTATTATTATTATTAAATGAAGCAAAATATTTTAATAAATAAATAAAAAGATAAAATAAATAAATAAATAATAAGCTTACTAAAAAATAGAAAGTAAAATAAGCAAATTAAATGAATAAAAATCTGGATAAATAAATAAAAACTAAAATAAATAAATAAGAAAAATAATGGTAGAAAAATAGATAGATAAATAAAAATATAAAAATTCTCTTTAGTCTTGAAGGACCATTTTTCTTTGAAAAGTGACAGGAGAAGACATAAATTATAAACACAGCTGTTAATCCAGACGCATGATTGGTTTGAAATTAGGCGAAACTCCCCGCCAAAATTCCCCGCCAAAATTTCGCGCCAAAACTCCCCGCCAAAATTTCGCGCCAAAAACTTGGAAATTTCCCGCCAAAACTTGGATTTCTCTCTTTTGTTAGAAATGAAATAATCTTTTAGAAATGTTCATCGTTTATTTATTCTTTTATTATTTATCTTTATAATATTTTTTAATATGTATTTTCTTTTTAAATTACCTTTCAAATCAGAAGTAATTATAATACAATTATATATATAATATATATATATATATATATATATATATATATATATATATATATATATATATATAATATATATATATATATATTATATATTATATATATTTATTATTATATTATATATTATTATTATTATATTATTCGAACTTCTGCCTCCCTGGAAATGTATTTTAATTATGAATAGAAGAAAGTTCTTTTTCATTTTTAAAAGCAGCGTTTCGAGAACTGACGTTTCCCACTCTCAAGTCATTTAAACTAACTGATAACACAGTATATATATATATATATATATATATATATATATATATATATATATATATATATATATATATATATATATATAATATATATATATATATATATATATATTATGCTGATACCTATTCAGTGAAGATGTGAAACTTTAAGTCTTTGAAAACTGTTTCTGTAAATACTCCAAAGTTTGGCTGTAAGGAATTTTATTTAACTGGGAATAAAATATATTAATAATAATGATGATAATAATAATAATAAAAAATAATAATAATAATAATAATAATAATAATAATAATAATAATAATAATAATAATAATAATAATAATAATATAATAATGATAATAATAATATTATTGTTATTATTATTATGAATTATAATTAGTATTATCATTATTATTATTATTATTATTATTATTATTATTATTATTATTATTATTATCATTATTATTATTATTATTTTTATTATTATCTCTGTCCTGCATACAAACTGTAAAATATTTGAGATATTAGAGCATACAAAACTTGCAAACTACTTTTACATGAATGAACTCCTTTCACAGACAAGGTTTGGATTTACAAAAAATCTTAGACAGAAGCCAAGTACAGAAGATGCGCTAATTCACCTTACTGAAAATATATACAGAGCACTAAGCGACAAACAAACATGCATACTACTATTATTAGATTTTTAAATAGTATTCGATTTTGTTCCCCACATTGCTCCTATATATATATATATATATATATATATATATATATATATATATATTATAATATATATATATATATATATATATATATATATACGTAAATTTGATAGATTTGGCGTCTCGAAAGACTCCATGACCTGGTTCGGGTCATGTTTATCTTTTCGAAAACAATACGTAAAATTAGGAGATATATCATCCTCATCCGCTCAGATTTCTCAAGGGTGACCTTAGGGATCTATTTTGGGTCCACTATTCTTTAACATATATACTAATGACTTCCAAAACTGTCAATTTTTTACATTCTCAATACGCTGATGATACCGCAATTTTAATAACTGAGAGTAATATAGATACTCTAAACACAAAAGTAAATAAAGTATTTGAAAATATTGCAACATGGAAGAGGCAAATAAGCTTTCTCTGAATCTATTAAAAACACAATACTTAATAATGACATACGGCAAAACTCCCATAAAGCTAAATATCACGACAAGAAATGCAATGGTAAATCGAACCACATCTGAAAACCTATTAGGAGTTATATTCGATGAAAAACTTACCTTCAAGCAGCATATGAATGGTTTTATTAGCAAACTAGCATATACTACCTATGCTTTCTTAAAGACAAAAAAAAACTTTATTCCAAAAAATATATTAAAAAATCTATATTACATCCTTGTTTACCTACTTATTATATAATTTATTGGTATGGGGATGTGCAAGTGTATACCTGTTACAGCCCTTAATAACTCTACATAAAAAAATAATTCGAACATTATCTGGATCACGCAATTACTATGAACATACAAGCCCACTTTTCAAAAAATTATCCATACTCAAACTACAAGATAAGCTCACTCTTACAATGGCTATACCCACATTTTCAGTCATAAACGGAACGTCAAATGAACTACTGTCAAATTTAATAATACATAACTAAAATGTAAGAAGACCAAATTTGTTCAGAGCAACAACCACATACACTAAGTAAAACAAAGTAAACACTAACCAAATCACGGAGATTTAAATCGTACAAAGGCATTGAACAATGGGATGAACTTTCATAAAACACTCAAGAATTAGTAACAAATTCCAAATTTAGTGAACATGTCAATATATCACTTGTTATTAAAATACAAAAGAAAGTACCCCACCTAGCCACATATTTCCCCACTAACTAAAAACACGTCTATTATTATTATTATTATTATTATTATTATTATTATTATTATTATTATTATTATTATTTATTATTTTTTTTTTTTTTTTTTTTTATTTTATTATTATTTTTTATTATTATTATTA